>JAQFZX010001357.1:0-31324 GCA_034682405.1 Hydroisotoma schaefferi | reverse complement strand
TTTCCCCATGGGGATTTATTTCGGGGTGGGGAATTATTACTTCAAATGGTCCGGACCCCCTGGGGAATTATACCGGGTGGGGAATTATTTCGGGGTGGGGAATTAAATCGGGAAATACGGTATATGATACCAAACTTTCTCAGACCACAAGCTATGTCCAACAATCTCATTCATGAGGTTCATGGTATTTTGAAGGGAATATCTACACGGTTAGTCACAAAAGCAAACGCGTTGGCCATTGTATGAAGATTTCGTACAAGAACCAGGCACGGAATTGAGATTGGATAATCTTGAAACTCATTCTGTCTGTTTTGTTAATCTAAAGAAAGGAATGAATAATGAATCTCCTGAATCTTCAAACTCTATCTCAAACTTTGGTTGTTAAATCACTTGTTATTATGTTATTATGTTGTAAAATTAACTGCAGTCTCAGCTACATTTGATTATTCGTCCTGAACTCAATAGAACCACATGCCACATAGTAAACAACGGACGATATCAAAAGTCAGCTTGGACGTATTTATTTATATTTATTATTATGGAGAAACCCTAGAGATAGGTACCTCAGGTACCTCTGTAAGACAAGATTGTGCATTGCTTGTAGCAAAATTTGGAGTGTTGCCGCAGTGTTGCCTTATCCATTTCTCTGCTATAACTTTGCTTTCACCTAACTTGGACGCTATTTATTTTATTTTATTTTCAGTTCCTTCAAAATATTCATTCACGGCTGAGTGAAGGTCTCATTTCTTTTCAGTATACGTGTAGTCCCCAGCCCCAATCCCAATGACTCGAAGACATAGCACAGAAATCGTATCTTCTATTCCCTCTGGATGCGTATCATTGCAAATTCTTTAATTTAATGACGATAAAGTTTTGCAGGGCGTGCAATTCCCTTCCTATTATATGAATTTTTAATATTCCAAAGACATGGGATTCATACTGGACAATATCAACGTAAATAAAATTCATGATTAATTTCTTCCTCGGCATTCTCAATGTCAATAACGATTATTAATGAATAATAGAAACCCTCCAGGGCGTCGCGAGTAGAAAATTCGACTTGTAATATTTAGTAAAGATAAAATACCACTTTTATCGATTCGACGGCTTATCGCGATATTGTACATCAAGTGTGCTGTGCCTGATTCTGAACTGAGCAAAGCTTGTGAAGTGGGAGCTTCTCCGTGTTTTGCGATGATTCCAGTACTTTCAAAGCAAAGGGTTGAATGGGATTGGAAATAATTCCACAAGCTAATGAGATGATGAATGTCTAAGATAAATGAAAGAGGGATGGATGGTTGGTTAGGAATTATGTTGAAAATGTTGTATAAGCCTCCAGTTTTGGCTGAATTGATTTTTAACTCTGGCTTAACTTTCATAAATGAACCCTAGGAATATTATAAACTAATGGTTTAGTTATTAAATGCAAGCTTTAAGAAAGTCTTTAGCCCATAATTCTGGATAATAATAGGGAATATTATTATATTCCTAAAACAAAAGCATGAACAATTATAATCCGCAATCAGCGCAAAGTTGTCTTAGTCAGGTCTCAAAGTACACCTTGTTCAGCTTCTCTGAGCAAGTAAGATAAGAACTGGACTATATAGATGTCACAGTTCAAGTTCTATTAAATTAACATAAGAAGGCAATAATCGTTAAGTTTGTGTCACCCAACTGTGTATCACTTTTATTGCTGACAATACGCACGATAAGCTTAAGATTCTATTCATAACCATTAGGTACCGACCTGTTTAATCCAATTAGTTGCTTACTAAGTATACGACAAAATCCTGTAATAAATGCAAAAAAGACTCCTATAAAAGCACACCAAAATTCTCAATATAATACCATTCATTCTTTACTCCAACTTACGTGTGCAAACTGTGCCTTTTTATTCTTCGACCAAAAGACATATAACAATATAGTAACTGCACATCAGTTCACATTAAGCGTTAAGTTAAAGCTTTGCTTATAACTGTTAGGGTTTCATAGTAAATACCCAGAAGGATGTATGCCTGAAACTTTAGCATCTATTTCATCATATTAAAATGATGATGGAACAGATTATTTGTTGCTGAATTTTTGCTCATTGATCGTTCACCATCTTGATCTAGCTAGAGAAAACATTGACTAAATGTACTTATTATAACATCGGCAATAATAATATATTACTATAACGCGTCAATGTTAACAAATTGAAAGACGGATTGGCTTCGGATTGGAGGGTCTTTGGATGTAAACCAGCGTTGTTGACTTCGTTGATTCCTTTGACAATAAAGCATTATTATTATTATTATTGGCATTTTAAACTTTTTATCATTTAAAAATAATTACAACTAAATAAATCTTTTAATTTTATTCCCACCATATAATTAATCATTGGCTGTCAATTAATTCGCAATCACTGTCTGATCGGAAATTAAGTGATTGTCATAACTCTTACTCTGTCGGGTAATCGCATTGGTATTGGTGTACATTTTATTCCAAAAAGTTTGTATAAATTTCAACTTTCTTTATTTTCCGTGAACTTCTAGCAGTTAGTTTTTCGTAGTCCTTGTTCTTTTATGAGTCATGAAGAATCCACACAAATCTGGTACAAAAGGAGTCTAGTGCTTATGACATATTGATGGCCAGTTAAAATGTCCACTATCTATAGGAATGATCTCTAGTAGACTAACTAGAGTTATGGTATATTACTATCTTTGAGGAAACTGTTACTTGCAACGGAAAGGGTTGTCAAATCATATACTAACAGACTTACTTCACTAATGACTGTCGTACCTGGAAAGCCTGGCAGTCCCATAAACTCTCTCTTGTTTCGAAAAAAATGTGACAGTTGGACATCTGCGGGTTTCACATCCATCTAAAAAGCTATCAAACAATATTTTCTGCCTTCACTCTAGCTTACTAAGTCTTATTACCGGTCGTAGACTTGTACCACAACTCTACTCGAAGACGGACGCATGGACGTTTGACATTTCTCAACTCAACGAAATCACTAAGCTAACAGCAACTTCCATTTTTTGCATACCCACAATGTATTACCCATTATATTCCATGGCTATCAATCATTTTTATTACTAAATAAATCTCACCGAAAAAATGCGTTCAAACAACTGCAACTGTTCGATCCCTTGTGTGTTCTCAAGGTGTGTAGTACCCACTTTTCTACTGTTTTGAGGTTGACGGTTGCAAAAAAGAGATGGATGAGTTGTCTAGCTGACTGGATAATAATGACAAACTATGTGACAATAATTATCCATGCGTATAGGTGAGGAAAGCATTTCTATTGTAGTAGAAGTGGCCAAACCAGATATTATGAATTTTTTCGAAACTTTTATAACCGATGAAAAATGATCCACATATTTTATATGAGACGGAAAGCAAGCACTCGCTGTTTGATTTATTATAGGGTGGTTATTCTGGTTTAAAAAATACTACAAAAACAACAAAACACGCAACCTTTTGATTTTCAACAGATCATATTCTATATGTTACTAAATCTATTAAATAATGTACTTTCTCCATATTGGTAAATATTGTATTTATTTATTAATACGATTTTTTCGTTTAAATTTTCAACCCAAAGTATGCGTTAGTAAAAGGCTTGCAGAAACAACAGAAAGCGTTCATACTCTCTTCTGTTATTTTACTTTCCATGCAAAAAATCGGCGTTCTCATTTTGTAACAGAACGCTTTCCCCCTACTATAGGTCCCCAGTTGCCATTAATATTAAGGGAACATGAAATCTGAAAGGATATAAGACCCACTTTTAAAACAGTGTGTAGAACAATAGTTGCTGACTGACTGTCCATGAATTAGAGTTGGACAACTAAAATTCCAAGGACCACAAAGAAACTTTGACTTGGCTTGAAAGCCTACCTAACTTTGTGAAATGATCAAAACAGAACATCCAACCACTGCATTGTGTTTTCATAGGAACATGATTTCGTCCACAGAAAACCCTACGAAAAGAAAGTATTATCGAGAAGTTCAAAGGAGAGAAAAAGTCCTTTAAAAGTCTATCTCATTCACCAACCAGTAGAAGAATTCTTCCAAGGACATAATAGGAACTTAGCAAAAAACGTTGTGTTAACATCAACGCAAGTTACGCAAGTTTAACTCAGACCAGACCAGAGGACAAGTTGGTTCAAATCGAATTGGATCACAAAGTAGGCACGTTGAAAAGAAAAGTTCTTTTCTTGTACTACTCAATTGTAATAGTACACAGGCAAGTAAAATCAGAGGGAAACAGTTGCAGAAAGTTGAAAAGAATCGTACATCGGTATGAAAAGGTCTCGAACAAGGCAAATAGAAACCAAGTCACAAGAAACGGTCAGAGTAGTCCAAGGAGTGACAAACAAACAACAGGTTTAGTACGGAACATTGCTTATACTGTCCGATTTAAAGGAGGATATTATATCATGGTCATGATCCTTTTTTATCTTTTATGCTTCACACTTTTAAAATATGTGCAATGTACATACAAAAAGCTGCCAAAGTAAAAATTTGAACAATAGAAAAAGGGGTGCTGAGTGTTGTAAAGAATATTAGGAACGGTTAATGTGCCAAAGAAGAACTTTTGGTTTTGGTTAGCTGCAGAGTATGACATCACACAGTAGAATATTTTATGTACAAAGTACATGCTAAAAACAATAAAACAAAGGTTAAAGCTCAGCTTATGAAGTACAGAACTTTACTGGCAGCTTGACTGATTAGCATGGGGTTTGATAGTTTTATGGTCTCAGGTGATCGACCACCATTGCTTATTGAACGTATATTCTTTTACAGCTGTTTTGAGACCTAATAATAATCAGAAACAAAACGCATCCTTGAAGACAAAGCGACAACTTCCGTTTTAAATTTATTCCGGAATAGAGGTTGAGCAGAGCTATCATAGTTACAAAAATAAAAGAAAAAAATTATTTGGTTCTAAACTTACTTCTATGTGTACTTCAACCATAATCCTTCTTATCCTTGCTCCTGTTGAAAGTACATAAAAGCACTAGAAAACGAGAAGATGAAGATGAGGCAGCCAGGCAGCTGGTCACGAAAAAGAAAAGATAAAGCTGATTATCTGTAAGCCAAGGTTTAGATATATTCACAGATTTACTAACTAAAGCCATAATAAACATACACTTATGGTTGATGGTGGTCAGTTAGTGCGTTAGTCTAGTAGGAACCGGTGGTCACGGTGGTGAATCTTAATCTGCGGATAGTTGCTTGCAATGATGTAGGTACCTAATTTGGACTGCGTACGTAAATTCATTTCAGTTTATTGTATTCCTCTTAGCCTTCTACATTAGTCCAACTAGTACGTAATATTCAATCGTAGAGAGGATAATGATGGATGATCGGCCATAAACTCCGAAACCTGCCTGCAATCGCTCATGAAGATTTTTAATCGCAATTGTAATCGATGTGTTGTTTTATAATGGTCCTGATTGTTGGTGGTTTATTATAATGATTCACAGATAAGAATCAGTCAGGATTCTGGGAGCCCTATATGTTGATCTTAGTTGTAAATCTTTATATGCTGATTTTCACCTTCTAGAAGAATAATAAAGAGTAAAATTGGGGATTCCAATCTGACTTTTGTTTTCTAGCTTCGTCGGAGACAAACGTGCATTATTATTAACATATTGTTTTTTTATGGATGAGTTGATTATTCACGTTTCTATCTTTACCAATAAGCAACAACCACGAACCGCATTTTGGACTTTGATGTGTTATCAGACTACTGACTGTGTTATACTCGATACTGTTTGGTTAGATAAAAACATACTGCAGAATTTAAATTTTTTTGTTGCATAAATATGATTTATCTCTCATTGTACTCATTTGTGGCTGTATTAGACAATTGAGCCATATATGGAGGGCAAAAAATTGTTTTACTTTTATTTTCATCCATGAATAGATTTGTCAATTTCTTTGGCTGACATAAGATATGTTGGCATGGATTGAATTTATGATTTCCCAGCATTAAGAGATTCTGCATAAGCAGAAGGTTTCGATTAATGCCCAGACGTCAGAATTTTACTATACAAAGGAAAATGATAGATGAAATATTTATAAAAATACTATTGTTTAAAAAGAATGCAGAAATTTAAAAAAAAATTAATAGACTTCATAAATTAGTTATGTTGGGTAATGTCATAGCCATGACCGGGATTTACCAAGTTTTCAGTTAGCAAATAAGCCCCTACAATATAGTATATAGTTGTTGAAAACGACTGCATATTTTATTACAACAGGCTAAGATAGAGAAATGGACGAGGATCCTTCATATTATTGTCACAAAAATATAGCTCCTATTTTTTAGCATCGAAGTGGTAAATCACCAACTAAATATTATTGTGATTGCATTTTACACTATTTTAACTCTAATTAATAGCCTTCCTTGAAATAATTGTCGCAATTCAAGTTCCTTGGTTGGCTAGTATGAACGTGTTAAGTGTGGTCCTTCCTCCTGCGTGATTCGCATCCTCATTAGAAAACAAGCTCATTTAACTCGACAGCTTTATTATGGTGTAAAAATGAAAAGTTCCCATTTCCATCTACAAGGTCAACCTATCTTACAAACTACGAAACACTAACATTTTCCTCGACAAGACATAATTTTTAGAGATCCCTCTTCCACACACACAACCATATTTAGGAGCCCATGTTCCATGAATGAGCACGTTGATTGATGATAATCACACAAAAGAAACGAGGATGGGTTGAGGAGGTGAAAAAAAACACAGGAAAGAACCACAAACCATAAAATTTTTCAAAATTAAACCCTCCGTTCTTTCTTAAGCGTCTAATGTCGTTATGCTCCTTTGTGTACGATCGCTGTAAAATTTTCTGCGACATGTGAATACATCATATCATCGTAAGAGAAATGACCACTACCACACACAGTCGTAACATTCGAAATCACATTAGTGTATTCAGCACTAGCACAACATACCAAATCACTTTCGACTAACATAACGACTTTATGACTATTATACAACCATTAAACCGTAGCAGAGAGACCCCGACCTATTATTGATGTGAAATTTAGATGAAACTTTCCTCAACACGAAGACGATAATTTATTTTATTTTAAACAAGACATCAAAGGTATTTAAAAAAACTTTAGTCCAGCACCATCATCATCAACAGAAAAATTTAAAACAATATATTTTACGTTTGTTGATTGCCCTCACTAGTCAGCTCATGATTCATAAAATTAAAGTTGTATTTTTTGCTCAATCATAACAATAATACTTTTATAATCTCACTTCTGTGTAAATGATACCAATAAATACTCTTCATATAGAACTTAAGACGTCTTCAGGTACTTTGAAGGTTCTCACGTTAGTAAATGCTTAGAATATTCCGTGCATATTTTGATGTTACATTAATTTGCCTCATGAATGCATATGTATACACGGTTGTGCTAAACCCGCTTCGCTGCAAACCTTTACTTTTACACATGCAGGTTACATTACATGCTATTAATTTTTATTTGCGAAATATCTTTATACACGGGAACATCTTCTCAATCAACAAATATGTAAGAAAAAGAAGTTCGACTTGTATATAAGAGCTTGTAGAATCTCGGATCAAAATTACTTGGCTTATCCCTCTCGGACGGAGTATATTCTCTAACCAGGATTGTGTTTATCATTTAGATACAAGAGTAATATATCATTTGCAGAACAACTCTCGTTGTACGTCCTTATCTTTAGCATTAGAAATGAACCCACTGATTCTACTTGCAAGTGTAACCTTGCTTCTGGCCTTTGGGGATGTGGAGGCAAAGCCTAACAATTACAACCGAATACGGAGGCAATTACCCGGTGTCCCCAGGGAGTTCCAGAACATCAACATTGAGAATTATTTACGAGTAAGTCCTCGCATTAAATTTCCTCCAGATATGTACCATCCTTATTACTTTACTACAGTCACAGTAAATAAATTACTAGCCAGCCACCACCATAATCATAACTGTGACTTGTCCGCTATTGCTATTAATGAAGCAATTCATCATCATAGAATTTTTAACGTTTTGTGACATTTTGATAAGTTCTAAACGAGACATTTTGAAAATCTCCATGTTTTTCATGATGCTGGCTGCTATTGAGCTCGGCTCCTCCGGTGTTAATTTCTTGTAGCAATCAAACGGATATGCATAATTATAAAACACAGAAGAATGAGTTAATTTATGTCTTTTAATTTTATATTCCATTCTAGAACGCAAAAGCTGTCCAATTCCAACTCAAATGTGTGATATACGAGGGCCCTTGTGATTCAATTGGGAAATATTTGAAGAGAAATATCCCAGTTTGGCTGAAAACGCAATGCAGAAACTGCAACGATGATCAGAAGGTTCATGCCGGAAAGTTAATTAACTTCTTCCAATCGTCTTATCCCAAGGAGTGGAATGATGCTATTAAAAAGTTCGCCAAGGTGGGTTCTGAATATTTTAGAAATTGGGTTACACTTACACAGTCGGGCTTTCTAAATTAAGAGAATTCTTAAAACTCACTTGCCCAATCCCTTTTGCTATGTACTAACCAGTATTACTTTAATTTCTCTATTTAGGGTACATTCACCGATGATGAAATCGCTCGATTTGAATCCGAATTGGGGGTTAAGATTGAAGCCGACCCTGCAGCAGCTTCAGGCAAGCCAGACCACAATGCTCTTGCCAACCTTGCCAAAGAGTCCATTGCTGCTCTAAAGACTACCAAGGAGCCCTTAATTATCGAACCTAGAGCAACCACACCTTCTGCAGTTGTCGAAACGTCTACTAGCGCTGATCCCACTGTCATTGTTGCAGCATCCCCGTCATCTTCAGTTGTACCTGAAATTCCTGCCGTACAGTCTGAACCTGAAGCAACCACCACTGCAGCTGCCCTGTAGACACTTACGTTCCACTGCATCACCTCCAACCAACTCAACCTGCAGAAACTTCCGGTCCTAAAACCTTTCTGCAATGACCTACTTGTACTTTTCTGCAGACATATTACTAATAGAATAGCAACATATTTCGAGTAAAATTTCATAAAAATCAGCACAATGCGATTCTTAAGCATTTCTTTTCTCACATTGTATAAATAAAAATTGAACAATGAATGCAATTGAGATGCGCTTTCCAAACGAGAAAAACTAAAAAAAGGCTTCACTACTATGGGGAAAATATTACCAATCATTCTTAACCGAACCATCATAATACAAGATTCACAGAGAATTGCTCATAAATAAGAATTTACGAACATGTACAAGATTTTAAAACATCCAAAATATGCCCATGAAAGTCGTATAAACTAAACCTAAAAGAGAACGTAAAAGAATAAATACAATCATAGAAGAACGTGATAGTCAAGTAGTAACTTAATACATAAATTAGTTCCATTTTCATCATCATCACCATCAATATAAAATCTGTTGACTATAGCCACTCAGTGTTACGTTGATTGTAAATACATCACTTAAATCATCATCATCTTCAATCGTTTTTCAATCTTAGTCACTTACGGACTTTGCTTTTCTGGGATTTCCCACTGAGGCTTGTTGGTGCTTACAATAAACTGCCTATAAAGCCATTCAACGACGCACCAAATGCGGCTGCTTACTGAGAAATAAAAGCTCATTAACTCAAGCACCGAACCTTGCCAACCATTCCCTGCAAAACCCTTTACATAATAGTAATGCAACATATCAATGCAAATGTATTTCTTATTCTCTAGCACACTATCATCCAGCAGAGATTTTTACGTATTTAAAAAAAATGAGATGATTCAAGAGCAAGATCCATCCATAATCCACTCCGCCAGCTTATACAGAAACTCAGCTTTCAGCGTCTAGTTGACACAAATAGCTTTCTTTATTGGGATTCTTTCATAACTCCTTTTTCATTTGGATTTTCATCATAAAAAGCCCTACATACTATGTAATTCACAAAGTAATTTCCATGAATATAAAATAAAATTGTTCAAAATAAGAATTGTTTCTTGGCAAAAGTACCAGTCTCGTCGTCTAGCTGAGAAACGGCGTAAGCACGTAATATAGGTCTACTGAAAATAGCGAAATAAGCCTCACTTTATGAAAATGAATGAACTGATCTTGAGAACCGAATAAATTGCATCCACTCTTTTTCATCATCAGTGTTTCTCCCCTTTTCATCTACCTACTTTTATTACTTTAAGGTTGTAGTCTGTGTAGAGAAATGGAAACGAGCAATTTTTTCAAGACTGGGAACCATTGATATAATGTTGATATATTCGTGTCTCTTTGAAGAAAATATTATATTTTTAGCCCGTCATCTTGGCTGATAAAGTGGTAACAACGGCTTGGATCTGGCAGACGAAACCGAAATTGTTACTTGCTTCAACATTTTTGTTAAAGTTAAAACATAAGGATCATGTGCATGTGTTCGTGAGTGGTATGCTTCGACAAAGGGATCGTGTATCAATCAAGTATGCTTGTTACCAGTGCCCTACAACAACATTTAGGATGAAACTAGCCTAAGAGGACCCGATATCAGGTCAAATTTTAGGCTTAGTGTAGAAAATTGGTGGCCGTCTACGACAGATTCATTAAAGTAAAAAAGTATATTTGTCCCTAAAAATGTTGGAAAAATTATTTTTATACCGTTGAAGGAATTTTATGGACAGTTCAAAACTGTATTCCGTTAGAAAATCGGATGAGAATTGAGAGATGAGTTTAACTTGTTACATATATGTATACTTATTTATCAAACAATAGTATAGAGATAGGAAATCGTACGAAACGTAAGGTTTCCTATACTCGCACGCTACCCTAGACGCTGCTAATAATGCTGTACTATACTACCAACCCTGGTGGTTGGAAATATTTATGTAAATTCCTTCAATCAGATACGCACTTGAGTGAGTCGGAAGAGACTGAAGAAAGTGCAAAAAGAATCACTTGGCCAAGTGTCCCCATTGTTTCCATGCAAATATAAATAAATTGGATCCCCTTGCTCCGAAGTCAACTTGAGTTACCCTCAGCGCTGCTGGAGCTGTGAGATGGAAAATGTGTTTAACTATATAATATAATATAGGCTCATTTTTATTCCCATACAAATTTTATACTTTCAGCTATACTGGGTGGGTTCATCTTGACGGTTGACGTTGTCAACTGGCTCAAAAACTAACCAAAATCAAGAGTCTGTCATTTCCTTTACCCACATGAGGATTACCTAAGTTTCGAATCATGTCATATCTCACATCTTTGTATTATGTACCAAACAGGCAGCAACTGCTACACGCTGGAAGCTGAGGAAATAGTCTGAGTGAGCTGTGGCGTCTTCCGTTCCTCCTATTGTATTACAACCATAATGTAAAGCAGATTGTAGGACACTCTGCTTAAACTCACAAGAGGAGTAAACCAAGTGAGATATCCCAGTTTTTTTTCATAAGATTTTCTAAGATCCAGATCGGTTGAGTTCAGTAGTTGAGTCAAATTCAGAGACTTCGCATTTGCTTTGAAATTTCTCACACCACCAACCACAAAACTCGTATAATACAGACTCGAAAAGGCTTGGGATTAGTGTTTCCCCAAAATATATTCTAACCAACGCTCTCCTTTTACTGGGGATGGATAGGATACCTTATATTCACCTTATATTCTAATTTAACCATTCTTACTTCTCAGTAACTAGAAGGAAAACGAGGTCTACTCATATAGCAAGCAAAACTGGTGCATAGACATAACCGGGGGATTGCTTATTGGATTTCTAAGAATTTTACTTATAATCTTATTACTCCTTCCGGATTTGACATTCACAGAGTTCTCTCTACGACTTAACACTTTATGGAAAAATGTGCCTCACTACTCCCTTCCGCTTTACAGCTTTATATTAGAGCGTTTTCTTCCTAGTGACTGACTTAGAAGATATATGGTTTCCATTTTAACGTGAATAATTGGTTTATGCATGCGTCGTGGTAAAGGAGCCTTCCGTAGACAAATTATAACGTTTGTTTTGTCACTATAGAGAGTTCGGAAAGATTTCGTGTGAAAATTTTACCGTAACTTAGTAAATAGTGAAAGGATCTTTAAGAATAATTATTACAGCCTATCTTTGGACGGTTTAAAGACGGTTAATGTTGCTATTCGATGATTGGGTCTGTGCACGAAAGCTACTCCTGTTGATTTTACTATTATGCGATAAGCAATAGTACCAATCAAATTCAAGCTGATGAGGCTCGCTAAAGAACTGTTCCTCTACTAACTGACCTGGAAACTTCACCCAATTTAAAAATGATACTATTCTAGATTAATAAAGTAATGAATGCTCCCACGGTTTAAAAATAGACAGTAAATCATCTTTATTCATCAGTTTCGGTTAATTCACACCTGAAACTATTTTGCTTTGAGGAGAATACAATATTACAATCACAACATATTATTTATACCCTATAAGAGTCACATCCTCTAATAACTGTATTATCATTCAACTTTCATTTTACACAGAAAACATCCGTTTTTAAGTACTGCTTTCTATAGAGAAAACAGATCTTAGTGTCTAGACGTTATTATTAAACTTCTACTTAAGCATAGCAACTACTGATTTCTATTGCAATGTAACATCCATTCATCTATATTAAATATCCAATGCAGTAGAGTCACAAATCTATCTTATGTAATTTGGAACCTCTTCCCCCATAAAGCCGGTGCATGTGTCTGTATGGAGAAGCAAACCCATTTGTGAATTCACCAGGTTCACAATTCTTTGATTACAGCTAGCTATGTATAATCTTCTTACCCTGGTTGAAGCGGAAGAATAAAATACTTGAGTGCTAGTTTTATTCACCAAATGTTTTTAACAGTAAAAAAACTAGATCAATCTATCAAGAAATGATTTCTGGTAAGTTGTATCGAAGTTTTTAAACAGGTAGTTGTGCTTGTACCATTATATACATGATGTGAATTTGCTACTACAAATAAACCGTTGTAAACGCATGCAACAAAGAGGTGTAAACAACCGTTAAGTGTCACTTGCGCTCGCGGTGTGGTTGGAGTGAGCGCGCAGTTTAAACTTGATGTCTATTGAGATCTTGTGGATGCTTTTAGAAAAAGACCACGCGCCCTAAACAGCGTTTAATTCGTCCTATTCAGACCGTCTAGATACGATTAGCAAAAAGCACGATCAAGAAATTCGAATATTTTGCGTTTGACCTTTCCGCACGGTCACAAAAGGTCACGCGCCCTAAACAGGGTTTAATTCGTCCTATTCAGACCGTCTAGAT
The DNA here is from genome assembly GCA_034682405.1 of Hydroisotoma schaefferi. Taxonomy (NCBI): domain Eukaryota; kingdom Metazoa; phylum Arthropoda; class Collembola; order Entomobryomorpha; family Isotomidae; genus Hydroisotoma; species Hydroisotoma schaefferi. Next base: position 18,074 of record JAQFZX010001357.1, on the reverse strand, counting down.
ACGATTAGCAAAAAGCACGATCAAGAAATTCGAATGTTTCACTTTTGACCTTGCCGCACGGCCAATAAAGGTCACGCGCATTAAACAGGGTTTAATTTGTCCTATTGAGACCTTTTAGATACTTTTAGCAAAAAGCACGATCAAGAAATTCGAATATTTCGCGTTTCACCTTGCCCCGCGGTAACGAAAGATCACAGGACAATTTAAAGTAGTGTTTTAAAGTCTACGAGCAAATAGCTTTGAAATGACACCCCACTTGATAGGGGTTGCCAATTAAACTTTTGGTGACCTGTGACCTTTGACCTTGAGGGATGTGATCGAAATCGCCCATCTTCAAACTTACGTCCTACTTTGACCTCAATAACTAAAATCCAAAAACAGAAGTTGAAAAAGTTGAACCGTTCGAGAGTTAACGCGCAAACGGACAGCCGGACAGACGGACAGACAGAGTGAAAGTGCATTCACTCACATAAAGAGGTTTACGGCTCTTAATAAGCAAAATCTGATAACAAATTAAACAAACCTGCAGAAGCAACGATGGATATTTTAAATAAATCAACAAAGCGATGCACTGTAATTCATAATTTTCCGTTTTGCTACTGTTAAATACTTACTACATGAAACAAAATTACTATATCAAAAGGTGGATTACTAAATATATATTGACACTGTATTTTCTTCTCATTAGATAGATATTTATGCTTCAACCATAAAATCCATTCAACCTTCCAACACCATCCATTAAAGTTTCACTCTAAATTTTAAGAAAATGTACTGTAATTTCTAGGATTAGGCATCAGAATTCAGGTGTTGTGTTTGGTTTCTGATGCACAAAATGTTACATCGGTTTTCCGCATGTTTTAAAAAAACTCCTTCCGATACTCAAAAGTATTTCTCATTCACATCGAGTTACTTCGTAAGATTTCAGTGGAAAATCGCAAACAATTATGCGGCAATACAATCAAATTTTGATTGGATTGAGCTATACAATAATTACTATAGTTTTTGTGTAATAGTTTGTGTACAAATATATATATATATATATGTATCTATACATATTCACCCACAACCACGTATACAGGAACATAAATGAAACATTTTCTGCTTAGTACAAACAGGATTAAATCTCAAACTTGCATGTCATTTGTGATTTTAGCACTGTCTGTCACTGTACCTGTACTTCAGGAATGCATGCGGTGAAAATGGAAAACACATGTAGACTCCTTAGTTTGTGACATTTTACGTTCGTATAACTCGTCATGATTTTCTCTTTTATTAGCATTAATCAAATCAATGCTTCAGTTACTGACATCCGGGGCGTTTTTATGACTTGTACAAGATCACAATAAAGAGTGGTTTTATGTTTAAAAAAAATAATAGAATAAAATGCCACTTAGGGTTGAAAAAGATTTGGGGTTGTTTACGAATCGTTTCCTAGGGTGGTTTGTTTTAACGGTGCATAAAGCTAACATTCGTTTTAGTTTACCTTACCCTCTGTCACTTTTCTGTACACTTGTAGCGGATCTTCTGCTTGAGTACTTTCCGGTGGAAAGCATATTTCTTTCGTCAGTAGAATTACGACTATACACATCTTGATTGTTATAATTATTAAACCTTTCACTGGCACTTTGTTTAATAAGCGTAGAAGAATCTAAGCTAGTGTGCCCACTTCCTCTCCTCGTGAGGAAGCGACCCAGAAGAGATCGGGCGACGCTTCGTCTAACACGGCGCTCCTTGGGCCCACCCCCATGCTTTCTCAAACGAAATTTCCTCTCCTCCATGGTGTTGTCCATATCATCCCCAATTTCTTTTCCCTGGTCGTCCACCTCTTCTTCCTTAGGCATTATTGAGATTTTGCCGTCCACATGGTCATCATTCCCCTGATCGCTATAGCCCCGATTACTCCCCTTTTGACGTCTCCTGATAATTCTACCCACCAACGATTTTTCATCCTCGTATGCAACTGCTAAAGTCCCGTCAGATCCTTTTGCTAAAACGTGGGTTCGGAGTATGAACTGGGAACCTGGAGCTGCACCCGGGAGTCCATAAATTATTCCTTGGAACTCTAGCATATTATTTTCTGCTCCAGTATCATTTCCACTTCCACTAGATTTCTGCTCCTCTTGCTGACCTAATGAAGTAATACAACATTTGCAGGTATTAAAGTTACATAAATATTTTTGGTTTGGTTATCATCTCAAGGCACGGGTGAATTCTATTTCATTATCACACTCTGTCTAGTACAACAGTAATCAATACATGGAAGTACGCCCTTTTTTAGTTTAGATCCAGATATCTGGGTCAAATTTGGAATGGGAACATCTTTTTGAACCTTGTATAAACACCCTAAAGTCCGTCCTATATGCCGCCCTCATCTATTAGCCACTAACTTTTAATATTAAGATTTTTCAAGCTACTAACCGTAACCCCGGTGGCCGCATCTGAATTTTTACGCAGGACGAACATAGCATTGCAATTGCTGTAGATAAAGAAATTAACAATAAAAATAATATCTATCATATTAGATGATTGACGGTGAATGGTTATCTGTACTTTTATTGAGATTTATTAGTTCTATTGCCAACTACCTCTCAGTTAACGACAGAGTAACCGAAAAAGGCCGTCCTATTCTAGGGTTTGGGAATCAGTTTCTTTCTTGAAGTATTTGTGATTAAACTTGCCAGGATCATCTTCATTTTGCGGTGGTATGGTGGCATGGAATAGGTGTAATGTGGGGTTTACTTTCAATATATAAGGAGTATTTGAGCCCTGAATAATTTTAAAACAACAAAACAAAATAGATAGATACAATGAGACGCCCCCGTTCTGGGTCATTATGCCACAAGGTCCTCATTGAATACATCGTCATTGCAAAGTCTGCTATCATCACATACCAGCTAAATGTATGCGAGGAAGAATATGAAGGAAAGGTAAGATAGGTAATTCATACATTCAGGACTAGAGGAAAACCATTAGACAATTACCTAAGTAACATATTATAGATAATCATAAGATAAATCTAAAATCAATCGTCATTTAGACAAAAACTCTGCCACCACTAGATGCACGAGGAGTGGACTCAGCGTCAAACGGTATTTAAGATCCAGAACTCTACAGTTACACTGGGCTCCTCTAATACAAGTTATTGGCTACCTTGGTGAAGACAAAAACATACCCCTTTAACTCTCTTTTTAAACAACTAAGTTCCGTTTGCCGCAGTGCTCGATGAAACGACATAGAAGTACCATCTACCTGTTACGACTCCGTTTGAACAAAACGCGTAGTAAGCTCAGTTATCTTGCATTTATCTAAGTAAATTTGCAAGCTCATTAGGCATCAGTAAATTGTTAACTTTGGGTTTTTTTAAGATCCTCAATGGTAGAACTTTCTCCTAGTAAACCCAACGGAAGCAATGCTGATTAAAAGAGCTGTCGTAATAAACTCCATACAGAAATCATTTGAGAGAGACGGTATACCATGAGGAGTGTTCGTCCGTATGAATTTACCAAAATAATAATATCCAATCATATAGCTCATTCACATCCCCTAAGGATCCATCATCCATCTCAATGTTCCCTGGTGAGCCCTTTGTCCAAACTAAATGAGCAACATAGTGAAGATCTAAAATTGAAAATTTTATTACTCTCCCAACAAAAGCTAATATGTGCAGAAGGCCCACTCATCGCTGTACTAACATGCTTAACAGTAAGTAGGTGCTAGCATGGTATAAAAATATTACTCTGTTTGTTACCTACTGCAACGTACTATTTCAAAAATAGAACATTATGAAGCAACACTGTCTTGTACGTATAATAATTGATGGCGGTAGAGAAACTCGGAAGATAAAAACCTGGAAGACGTAGGGATCATGATCTTCCAAGATCCATAGATATTTTTTACATGAAACTCATCTCCTCCAGTCTGCAGTATTGAACTTTATTGATCAACCTAACCTGTCTTGGTTCTCCTAACAAGGAATATGTTGATACTGCAGTTAGTGATGTAGGCTAGGTCTTTCTAGATATCTCTAAATATTCCTGTTATATATCTTTGCAGATAGGTAGGGTCGCGAGCTGATATTTTTATCTACCGTGTTATTCCACGAAATTAAATAACAACCCATGTTTGTTTGCTCCTATGATGTTCCGAGACAGTAGTAGTGATAACGAACTTCAAACCCGGGAAAAATATTACGATAAGCTTCATTAGAACAGGGAAAAATAGAACGGGCCAACAAAGTTGTTACGGAGAATGTGTTTAGAGCTTGGCATGACCACACGATCCAAAGATCCTCATACTCTTTGCACACTGCTGTATATATCTTTTCCAAGAAAATTGCCTCCAATTTTTATAAGCCCAAAAACGCTATTTGGTATCCCACTCACAACTGTGGACGCTGCGTCAGGAAACAAATTCCAGGTATTATTCTGCTAAGAACTTTCCATCCCACATCTCCATTGTATCGACAAGTACTTCATATGTCAGAACAGATAAAATAGAGATTTTAGTAAGCCTTTCCTTCTATCCTATCCTACTCATATAGACAATTTCTGTTTACAAAAAAAATAAACCTTTGCCAGTAAATTAGTTATAAATTTATATACTTAATATCAGAAGTACAATGGAAAATAGGCCTGGCAAGAAAAAAAGAGATATTTAAAAACAATTCCTCAGCTAGTTCTTATCTGGTTGTCATTTCACCAGGTCACCAAAATTAATTTCCCCACTTTAATGTACTTAATGTATTTTGGGCTATCTATAACATGTCCATATAAGATAGATCCCGTACGTCTACGACCCTTAACCACTTAACGACCAACCATTTATCCTTATCAGGCAATAAATAGATCACAGGCCAGCCAGGTTTCTTTTTTTTCAACCAACAGCATTTTTCACCCACAAACCCAATAGTAAAGGTTGCCAAAAGGGTCAACTTTCAGTTGGTAGAGCAATTTGCCTTGTGTCCGAGTTGAGCAATGACTTCATTCAAAGAATCGTCTAACATCTTTAGGTTCCTACTTGTGGAGCATTTATATGTAAGCTACAATCTTAATCTTTTAGTACTGGCTCATGGGCTAGTAGTGCCTCCCTGCTTGCAACTCATCGCTGGCTGAACTACTACTGCTCGTGGAACAGTTCCATACTATTGTAGAATTTTTATGCTTCTATCAACCCTCTTTTTAATATCCGCAGTGACCTATATGCATTTATCTATCATTCGGGTAATAGTATAGGCAATGAGAGAACTCTTGGGAAAATAAATACTTTCACTTAACCCAAAGTACAAGATGGTGGCGGAGCCAACCCATCCCCGTCTGTCTAACCGTCATCATTTGAAACATACGTACTTACGTTAGCTGAGGCTCCGAACAAGCAAGTTACAAATGGACGAGGGAGGCTAGATCTACAAGCTCTTAATAAACCACCTAGGGCGTGCCCATTTATCGAGATAGATTAATATGGAGAAAGTAGCCACGCTATACTTTTTTTTTCCTTCCATTCAACAGAAAATAAACTGAGTCCATGCATTTTTTCACAAGAGTCAACAAAGTTTAGTTCAATTAGACCTGCATATGTATATGTAGTATGCCTACACTAGAAGTTGGTACTTCTGAAACACAGAAAAAGTAAGCGAGTGACTCGGTTTTTTGTGTCCCGAAATTGACGCTCTGGTGAAAGCAGTATAAAGCGCTGTAGGAAGAGTGCATTTAATTTACGCATGGATTCAAACAGACTCGGTGCCATGCCAAGTGGCTTGCTTACTTCGCTTAAATTAATTTTATCATTCAACTATAGTATATAATATTCAGGGTTGAAGTTTGCTGCATCTTAGTTTATAACTAACTATCGAGGGGCTGATATTGATTCGTTTGTTTGCTGTGTAAGCTATTAGTAGTATAACCCGGCCTGTCGAGGACTGATTCAATTCGACTAATTACACATGCTTTTTATCCAAATGGGAAAGTCTAAAATTTGGTTGCAGGACGGGAAGGCAAAATGCATAAAGGCAAACGACGGGTAGGCAAATAGGCTTAAATGCAAATATACTTGTAGACAAAAGACAGAAAGACCAACGACGGGAAGGCAAATGCCAACATTTATAGCATTTTCCCCAATTTTGACGCAAAAGCCAGACGGATTAATAAGTGTAGTTATTACTGTTGGCACCAACTGAAACCTTAAATGAATGAAAATAACATTTTCATCCGTATCTTATCGTTCTCATCCTCTGCTCGATTTACCTACCGTATATGCTCGAATAGAGGCCTCCCCCGAATAGTGGCCCCCCCTTAATTACTATTAATCCCCCCATAAGCCCCCTTTAATTGTATGTTAAATTTGACCCCCAAAAAAGTCCTAAATTGAATAGTGGCCCCGGCCTGTACTCGAGCATATTCGGTATTTGTCCGTTGTCAAATGAGCCTCCACATCCTCGTCTACAATTTGATGCTCTTTTTAACATGACATTGCCTGATTCAGAGATGTTTTATTAATTGTTATCTATTTTTTAGTTAATTTTAACCTATGACATTGCCTGGTTGCGAGATGTTGTACTGTTTTTTTGTAATTTTGTTTTGAATTTTTTTACTTAAGCCTAATTTCCGCTTAATTATTATCGCAAAGCACGCTGTAAGCCCTTACACAATGTAAAATAAACTATAAAACTGCGAAACAAAATTTATTTTTGCCTTCTCGTCGTTTCCTTTCCGTTGTTTGCCTTTAACTCTATTTGCCTCTACGTCGTTTGCCTTTACGTCTTTTGCCTTCCGATCGTAGACGCCTAAAGTTTAGGTCTCTGTCAATTTTTCTAGCCTAGGTTTGCAGAATTGAAGATATGGAGAAAGTAACTCAGTTTTAATGAGTATCCTGGAAATATGTTAATGCACACCAAATTATGATTAATACTGTCTTTCGTCTACGCAAATCTATCTAATGTTATTGAAAAGCATATAAATCTGAAACCGTATTCACAGGTAATATGGATAGCCACTTCAATGAATGCAGTTTTTTACTGTGTTTTTTTACAATCGTTCTCAAAATGCTCATCTATTATGCTGGCTGTACACAATTAAACAACTGTTTTCATTCTTTACTGTTTGCAAAAATAAAGATTTTCTAAAACTATTGTTTAAAATTACAAGTTAATACAACAACAAGTATTGTTAATTTTCCTACTATGTATGTATTTACATATTTAACTAATAGGATTCGAAGGGTCGCGTAATCAAGTCATTAAATATAAAAGGAATGCAACTGTACGTTGTAAATTAAGAAGCGCATAATAGTTACGATTTTGAATAGGGTGCAACTCGCTCATGAGATATGTAAAAAAAATTTGGAATGGTTTTTAAGACCAGTTTAAATGTCTTTCCTTTTACATTATAGTACATTAAGTTATAGTCATTGGGATAAAGACGAGATTAAATTGGAGGACGAAAACATGAAAGGAAACAACAGCTTAGGATCTATCAAAGTAAAATACTCCACAGGGACCACTAGTCACTCCCGTGCACTTATCTACGTTGGCAGAAAGTACTACTTGCAGAATACATGTCCCTTTTCTACCCGAGATTTAAGAGGATGAGGATGTACAGCCTGAAAGTGCTAACGACAACTCTGGGCAAAGTAGACAGATCGAACGAGTTGACTGGTGCAATCAAAATATTACCAATGGAGGAAGTATCATCATCATTCATCATCATAATATTAAAAAGAAATACCGTCTCACAATGTCTGCTTAAAACCTATCATTGGAAAGGCCGTAGAACGCCATTATGTCTATACCGTATTTCCTGTTTTAAATCGCCTGGGGAATTATTTCTTTGAACCATTATTTACCTTAGGGAATTTAACAGGGGTGAGGAATTATTCTGGGGGTTGGGCAGGGAGGGGGGGGGGGGGTTTACTACGCTAAACCAAATTTTCGTTTCGACTCTTAATATTTTTCAGTTTTAATTTAGGATTTTGCTAAATAGTTGAGTTAAAAAGTCAACTTTGACAGAGTTATTCCTTGAAGTTTTCTGCGTAAATTCTCTTTGCTAGGCTGAAGTTGTGAATATTTAAAATTAGATATTGAAAGTATATTTTTGAGTGTAACTAATTTTCCGGTTTTTGATTGTGGAGCATGATTTTAATTTAATCCACTCATAAAAATGCAAAATATGAATCTGATGCATACTAAACTTATACTTGCATGCAATCCAATTTTTATGCAAACTCATTTTAAAAATTTCACCTACCCCAAAGGGTAAAACCGGACCTCAAGTAGTTGGTAAATTTGAAGGTAGTCGAATAGTTTGGAATTAAATCGAGAAATACGGTAATGAAAGTTGACGCCTCAGCAACTTGCTCACCCACGTATTAAGGCTCCATGAAAGGAGAAAGTAAGAGACATATAGTGGGAGAAAAGTCGATTTTACGTTGGAAAAGGGAGGTTAAGTTTCACGATTTAGTCGTTCATTCAGATTGTACGAATCATATTTTGCAAGAGTATGGTAAATGCCACATCCATAATAGCAGCAGTCAACTGATGGATTGGGTCCAATGTAACAAACTCATGTCCTATATGTCACAACAGCAGGAACTCTAGTTTTCAATTAGAGAACCGTGTTTGTAATCATAATCTCTCCATATGCATGGTCTACAAGGAACCAACGAGTCCTTGAGTTGGCTATTGCAGCAAAACCAGCGGGACCAGAAAGGGGCCAAACGAACCCCACGGGTATTTTCAATTCATGCTAACAGTATTCCTGATTCCTTGCCTACTTTGTACTTCGGTACTATACAATACAAAAATAACACCACTTTCCATAACTCATCATCATAATAGAAAGGTACCCACTCTGCCCTTATGATATGGCTCATTGTTGTTTATACATGTTACTACTATGATTAAAAAATTTCGAAAATCTTCATTTCCAATTTATAACCCACTAGGAAGTAATTTGAAGCTGGGTCATGCTTTACAATTGCACTACTACACATACATGTTGACTAGATAGATACGAAACTTAAGCTGAACTTTTAATAAATATGTTTATGTTATGGAAATAAAATAGTAGCATTTATTTTCATCTCAAGCACTACAATAAACCAGTATGTAGCCAGCCAGCCCACGTTCAAATTATTGCACTCAAGCACATGGCTATAACTTTTTTCCAGGATTTTTGCAATTTAACTATGAAACTATTTCTGTAGATATACACATTTACAAAGGGAAGATGAATGCAAACACAACATAACCAAGACACATTAAACTTAAATGGGCCCACGGCTATCCATAGGGTTCTTAGTAAATTGCCAGAAAACCAATAAAAGAAACCCTTTTTCCACTAACTTTTATCCAATTATTAAGCAAGGAGAACTGGCTAACCTGCAGTGTCTTCAATGGAATTATAAAACTATTTTTAGTCCTCCAGTGAACCGCGGAGGCATTCCATAGAAATACAAAACACTAAAATCCATCACTAGACCTTCTACATTCATATTTTGCTCTTTGCTCATTACATCAAATTTCTCTGCCCAATGTAAATACTGTATGAGAGAACGGATTTATTTTATCAGTGATTTTATTAGTGCTTACTAGTATCTGCTAATTAAAGCCATTGTCATCAATGCGGTATCAGGCTACCCATCGTGGCTACAGAAGGATGATCATACTTATTTGACTCACTTCAAAAAATCCCACCTCTTCCCACCAGTACCACCGGTCAATATGAGCTTTCGATCTCTCATTCACAAACAACATTCTCGCACGTGTTCTTGCTCAGATTTTTCATATTTTTTTAAAATGCCTAAAATAACCCCCCGTGAATGTGAGGTACTTATTAAGGCGTTTTCCAAAGACGGATTGAGCCATAGGGGCATGAAAGCAGCGTTGCACCTCAGTAGTTTTGACATAAGTCAGTCAGCAATATCTCGAGTGATAAAAAAATCATGGAATAAGACGGTCTGCGGTAAGTTTGAACGTAAAACCTCCGGGTGCAGCTGGCAGAGCCCAGTCCAGGCGCTTTGCCGCTTTATTTATAGAATTTTGTTTATTCTAGATCGTTTTTTTCAACGTGGGGGCCAGCCCCCACACTCCTGTTTTTCCTTCTACTTTCTCTCGCCATGACGCGTACTTGTACATTATTTTTTGCAATTCGAATTTAAAGTATACCCAAGCAAAACCTGATCCGAAAATCGTTTAATTTTTTACGCTCGCCAACGTTTGTCTTTAGACCATTAGTTAGCTTAAAGAAATGCTGAACTTCACTCACGACATACCCCTCTCTTACGGGACCAATGAAACCTTATTCTAAAATTTTTAATTGTTTACGCTCGTAAAATTTATTCCCCAGATATTGGTTAACGCTTATAAGACGCTTTCTCCTACGACAGACACCCATCCTCCGGGACCAATAAATCTTATTTAGGCTGTTTAAAGACCCCACGGGTTTTCATACTTTCGATTTTTGTCGAACTAATCATATTTTTACAATCCATATTTTAACTGTTTTATGACCCGGTAAAGTTTTTTGACACCGACTGGTCTTTAAACTGTCAATTTGGGCCAAACCCTTTGTTTTTGTGATTTTCATGGAAAAGTAGAAAAACATTTTTTTAGCTATTAAGTAACCCCAAGGGATTTTCTCCGCCCCATTGGTCTTCATACTGTTGATATTTTCCGAACTAATCATATTTTTGTGATTTTGGTGGAAAAGTAGCAAAATATTATTCCGGCTATTTAATTACCTGGTGGGGGTTTTTGACCCCCACGGGTATTCAAACTGTCGATTTGGGCCAAACCATCTATATTTTTGTGATTTCAGTGGAGAAGTAGAAAAATATTTTTCAGGCTTCTAGTTATCCGATGGGGTTTTTGGCCCCTACGGATCTTTTGGCAGACTGATTTGGCTCATTTACAAACTTAACCTCAGGAATGGTAGAGTGACCCTCTATGCCAAATTTAGTACTTGCAACATCATTTATTCGAAAGTTATCATGCGGGCAGACAGACAGACGGACGGACACGGCAATCCCTATAGCCCTAGAGTGGGCTAACAATACTCCCTTACGAGTTTACCCCGTTGGTACGGACCGCACCCCTTATGCGTAAAGTTCGGAATTTAGTGAAGAAAGAAAATCCCAGAAGTCAGAGGGAGATAACTTTTTGGTGTAAGCCAAGCTACAATAAACAAAATCATTCACAAGGATATTGTGATTGTATTGGACAAAAACCAAGGTCAACCCACTTAAACCTCATCACATTCCAAATCGGAAGCAGCAGCACGGCAGCTAGAAAAATATATAAGACGCATATAGCAGGTCGAAGGTTAAAATTTACGGTGACATTGGACGAAGGTTGGTTGGCGAATTGGTTACCGAAAAAAGGGTGAACCTGTTAGTTGTTGGGGCAATATGCGAAAAAGGGGTCTTTCCTCTCCAACACCACCACCAAGAGTCAAAATAAATTTGCAGTACTACATTAACAATGTCTTAAGACCTTGGTTGAAAGTGGAAGTGCAGAGGATGCATGGTGAGGACGCTCAGAAAGTGGTTGTTCATCACTACCAAGTCTCGGGCAACTGCAGTATACGCAGAAGACTTGAAGCGTAGGACTGGGATTTCGATTTTAGCCTACAGAAGGCAAGACTTGACATTCCTGTCAACTCCCCGGATATAAGTCCAATGGACTTTTTCGGGTTCGAATTCCTCAAACAAATCCTTTTAAAGAGGAAATCTCGAACCTTGGCAGGCCTCTGGAAAACCGTTCCAGAGGGTTGGAACAAAGTCACCCCGAAAATGATAGTAAATATGATGAGGGCATGAAAAAGAAGACTTCGAATGATAAGAGTAACTAAAGGGTTACACATTGAGCCCATTGCCAGGATTCACAGGCGAAAGTTGCGGAAGTAGAAGGGATTACAAAAGTGAGTCAAATAGGTATAATCATCCTCTGTAATTCATAGGTGCTTGAATCCGATTCCTATCTCAAGTGGTGGAAAATTACTCCAATACGTTTGATAAATCCTGGTAATTTTTCTCCCGTGACAGAAACATGGCAAAGGATGAATAGTTCCATGAATGAAAGTAGTCAGCCTTTTCAAATGGATTTAAGAAGCTGAATTGAAAGTAGGAAGATCATTTTCAATGAATCCTTTCCTAGAAAATTGTATACATAAATTGAATTATGTTAACTGAAGCCGAATACGTGACTCAGCCTCCTCCTCACGTTTTGAGAAGTTGGTTCATCCTCTAAGAGATGAATATTTCTTCCATCTCCTTACATCTTCATCGACATAATTCCATTTAAGTATTGCATCCTATCCTGCAGCGAAATATTAACCCTCCTACCTCCAAATGTTTCCTCGGTTGGTTGCTTGGATTAGAAAAGATAAAATATTTTTGGTAAAGATTACATAATTTTGAAAAATACAGTCTTCATATTCACATTGCTAGCAACTGTTATAGTAAAGGGTAGGGCACATGGCACACTACGTCCAATGTTGTTGAAAGGCATAGCGGTCTCTTCGTGATAACCTGCATTTGCTTCATTCGTAAACCATAAGAAGAAGGCACCAAAATAGTACCCTTTGGATCACTGACATTAGTACCTGTAAGGTTCCGAAGTTACAGGAAAGCTCCTCAAATGCGGAGAAACTAGGAAAATTGAGAAGCGAATAATAAGTGTACACATGGAGTCTGAGAGAGAACTGTACCATATAAACTAGCAAAAGCATCATCAATGCAATGCAATGGTACAAAAGCCGTGGATTTGTTAAGAAAAGGAGATTGGCGGACTGACTGCTTAGAGCAATAAATCTACACTGAATGGTTCCCTGATGAAGTAACCATGAACTGATTTTTTCCTGATAAAAAATCAACCTCTGTTTAAGTAAGATCATTGACCAACATAGCCGATGTTACACAAGCCTTTCTACCTTACCACAAAGGAATAATTCGTTAACAACGTTAACCAAGCATTTGCAAGGAAATGGGTAAGCTTTACTTGTACTTTACAGCAAAGCAATTAAAAACTAATGATAATTTCTCGATGATACAAACAATAAAGCTATCTACACCTTATGGATAAGTTGGTAGAGATTATAAAGGTTTCTTCGAACGTTTTCTATGCACGCTTTACACAAAAAGTTTGAAAATCTCAGTTAATTAAAAAATTTCATAATTTGACTGAAACTGTGGAAAGTTTATTGAATTAATAGTATTACATAAAGATACAACCACTGACAACAGCGGTTTATTATAATTCTGATGTAATAGACGAAAGGGTTTGGAACTTATATCCCGGGTTAAATAGATTATTATTCCAGAGGGAAACCTCTTTGATCCTCCTGTAGTCTTTCTTCTGGACTTCCATTAGACTAAGAAAACTAATTTAAGACAAATTAAATTATCGACTGCTGTCTTCCAGATGTGGTTCAGTTCGTGGTAAGTTCAAAGGGATCAAATCCGACCAAAGCCAATATCGTTAGCTAAAGATCCCTGCGAAGACCCCAATGTAAAACCGGCATCTAGTTTAATTAGCTCTTTAACAACTTTTCAAAGTTGGAAGATTCACCATCCGACCAAACTACTGAACCGAGCCAGTGCAATACCTATTGGTCTCTGGCCGGTTTAAGCTTCCAAATTTAATGCTGATTTTATTCAGTATAGTTAGTATAGTCTTCAATGAATGATACACCTTTTCTACAGCAATACTACACCAAACACCTATGCAATTCGGGAACATGTAAGTAAGCCAAAATTTTCCAATCAGAGCTTCTGAGCTCGGCAGAGCGTAGAACCGTACATGAAAACTGCCATTACAATGAAAAACTTTTTGATACTTTACAGTTGCAGTATATCAATCGTTTTCCTAATTAAAATTGCCACAACACGTCAAATACTTTCAAGAATACTCTTCGCTAAGGAAAGAGAAAGCGCTTAAACCTTACAGTTATTGCCCCTCTGTCGTCTGCTGTATACCTCAACTTGTAGAAGGACATTAGAAATACATCCAAAAGTATTTTCAATCAGCAGAAAGGCCAATTTCTATTACAAAGAGGCATTACAAGCTATTTATAGTGGTAGTTATAGTTAATATTTAGAATGATCTGACTATCTCACTGCTCATCATACCATGGAAAGCAAACCCTATGGTTACTTTATATCGGACTAATACCAAAGTAAACGTGTTGCCTAAAGAACAGTTATAATTAATGTCCTTAATTGAAATTAATGAACTTGATGTCTTAATTAAATAAATTAAATGAGATCTGAAAAATTGCAGCTTTAAAAATTGTCACCTAAAAAGTTTACTCACGGATGTGTTCATTGTTAATCTACTCACCTCTTTGATTGAAAATAAATAAGGTCTAAAGACTTACCTAAAATATAACATTTAAAACATCAAATAAACCATTTCAAATAGACAGACACAAGTAATTGTATTGGCCCCAACCACACCCCTTACAAGTCAATGGGAGCGGTCTAGTAGTGGCCAATAACTTTATTGCCCTTGTGGCTTTTATTTGTTACTTTTGTCTGAATATTAATTGACCTTGTGGCGCGGTCATGGAAGGTCATGGCGCGCTGCAAACATCTGAGATGGTCTAGGAGTCACCCATAAACCAATAAGAAGGTCCTAACCCCAAATGACACGAAAATTAGATTTTTGACCTGAACCACTGAGATAAGTGGGTGCCGTCGATTTTACCCATCAACGTACTTAGCCTTGCGTTTGACCTCCGAAACCGAAATCCGAAAATATAATTTAAAATGTTGACGTGTTGCAAACTTACAGCCCCGGAAATACGAACGGACAGAGAATATCGTTTTGAAAAACAAAAGATTCCTTCGGAAGATTTTCAGGGTTCCAATTCATACGTTAAAGAAACCAGCCAGGGCAGGGTAATGTTCTTTCCACATATAAAATACATAGGTAAACCGTATACGCCCTAGTTTTGGATTGCTTACTTTGTTACAAACAGTTTCCACTTTGTGTCATTTTAGGACTTTTTGACTACTAGGAAGTTGTAAGGTTACTATTGCCTAGTCTTATGCTTCGCTTAAGTGAGCTCAGTCGCGCTGCTAATTTACTTCCATGGAATACTTACCTCTCTCTTTGAGGCAATGTTATAATACTCGAGTTTCCATAGCATAAAATGCCTCTACCATTCCTTACTTTTGTAATGTGAAATTAAATTTTCTACCCAGATTAATCCCACCCCTTGGAAAGGAAAGCTCTGAGAATAATGCTAGCCTTTATTCTGACGAAAGGAATACGTAACCGTCAACCAATCAGTTCACTTCTTCCATGTAGCCCTCTACAGCACTGCACTGTAAAGTTTCCTAACTTTAACGTACAACATGCCTTTCTAAAGTAAACTTAAGTAAAATGAATTGAACCGGCAGATTTAGGGTTTTGCCACATATTGACTTTACAAGTGATCTAATGACTACCCTTAGTAAGTCTGTCGGTTGAAGTATCGATACAAACGATCTGGATGGTAATGCCTCGTTTTGATCGGTTGTACTAGTATAGTATTCCAATAATAGTCGGGCAATCCATCGTGACCAAATTATAGTGGAGTCAATGCATAGTGGTTGCATTGAATCGTTGTTACACATCATAGACGTCGTACCAACTTGGCATCACCCGGAACAAAACAGAGGTAGCCGCCTGAAGCAACTAACTCATGCATGCCACATTGATTGACAATATTTAGGATATTATGAGCATAAAACGATTTTAACAAAGTTCTTTTATTTTTAAAAACATTTACTGTAAATTTTATATGCTATAAATTGGGCGTTTGATTGTAGTAGAAAGCTTAGAATCACGAAACTTCACCGAATTGGTTGTACAACTTTCTGCAGGACGGTAACTTTAAGTTACCGAAGATAACTGACTGTTCTTTTCTCAATATTAAGCTGGCTATCTGGTGAAAGTTACATCTTTATTGGAAAATTCCAGCGTGAGTGAGAAAAGGAGCGTGAGTTATGGTAATGCCGAATGGTACTAAATTGAAAGGTTTAAGCTGTGTAGAGAATAATGTCTTAATAGTAATGTACAAAAGTAATTTTACTGAGGGTATTCACGATAGCTTCGTAGCCGTTGTAGCCTTCGCTTCGTAAAATAGCTTACAAAGCTTACGAAGAATACGAGATGAAGAAAAAATTTTGGCTAAGCGTACGAAGCGTACGAAGCTCTGACACTTGTATTATCTTCGCTTCGTAAAATACTATGACACAGATTTCAAGATTTTCTTTATACATTTTTTATAATCCTGCGAGACTGGGGTCAAATTTTATGTAACATAAAAAATGAACCTAAAAATGATAATTGGTGCATTGCATTGCATACACCTAATTGGTCCTAGTAGGGCCTAGCACGGTACCAATAACTAGGGTAGGTACTTTGCTGAGTTACCGTTTACCGCATATCATACCATAGTAGCCCTTCATAGCTGGTCATTAAAAACCATTCACTCGACCGAAGCTTTTCTCGACCAGGCTGAGTTTATTCTGGGCTCCAAAGCCGTCTTACAACTCGGCCAGGCCGATATTTTGCGGGTATTGGCTCCTACTGCCAGGGGAATCAAAACTTTAAAGAGGATAGAAGAGAAGGGTCACCGTTCGAAAGTTATCGCAATCACGGGTAGCCAGCCAGAGTGGTCGAGGATTCATGTAAAGGGGGTTTCACCTAGTAATAGTAAACCCTGCTCTTTCATATTTACTAATAAACATAATAATGGCAAGTACAATCTTCAAAGGAAGTACGAAGCAGAACCTCAATCTTTATGCAAATGTACTCAATATTAATATTAGTAATCTACTAGCATATTTGACTCATGTACAACTCGACCTATCACCCTTTTATTTACCTCCCTTTCCCTAGCTGCCTCTTGTCAAGGGAAAACTTTTTCGCATAAAAAACCTTCCTAACTTTTTCCAACCTCAAGCCGCTTGTAGTAAACGAAATAGTGTATAGGTAAGTTAAGTTTCACGAAATCGTCTGAAACAACTTAACTTCGGTGAGAATATGTACTATGCTTAAACTTAGCAACTTTACTGATGACTGACAGTCTAAATAAATTATTTCAGCTTAATAAACGTTGACAGTCTGTAAGCTGTTTAGCAAACACGTTCTGTCACAATGTTCTTGGATAAATTAAAGCGATAAAAGCTGATGAGAAAAGTCCATACAATACTTTACAGTACCCTATTTTTCATCTCCCCCATTGTTATAAACATTCTCTATTTTCTTGTGCATATCTATCCTGAAGATACTGTTTTGTATTCCTGATATGAATAATAGTAGATTTACTTATTTTATCTACACATTTTATGCATTCAATAACTCAAGCCCCCATTCTTTTTTTACGGCAAACAAATCAGGAGAATCGATAAATGTTTCACGACTATCGGATGCGTTAAATAAGTTTCCTCTAGATGAACTGGAAACCGGAAAAATGGAGCAGAATTAAAAACTAGCAACAGAAAGTTAAACATGTAAATTTTACCTTCTAATAATGTAGAGGTATTAGGACAAATGTTGAGATGAGGAGATTCCACTGAACAAAGATCCCCCTTTCGTCCTCCAGATCGCTTGCAGTAAACTCGGAAACTGTGCTTCTCCGGAATTTGAGAGCAGGCTGCTATATTCTTTCCGATACTTATGAGACGGATATCACCGACGGAAACGGCATCCTTTGAAAAATCATCCGAAAATAATGTTATAAACTTTCATGTAAACACTAGCAAACGGGGACCCGATTAAATCGGGTCATATAGTTAGGTCTTCGATTTAAAACGTTGGTGGCTGTCTCCGACGGCCAGCGAGAAGCTTACCCCTCCGCCGCGATAGTAAAGTTTTTCCAAATCTACCCGTCGCATCCTGCATAAACATATTTGCTACACCACCCGCATATACGGCCGTTCTTAGTACCTATACATATACCCCTATTTCTTTTATTCTAAACACTATCCCTGCCATTGGAGTACTCTTATTCAAAACACTATCCCTGCCATTGGAGTACTCTTATTCAAAACACTATCCCTGCCATTGGAGTACTCTTATTCAAAACACT
>JAQFZX010001356.1:0-31350 GCA_034682405.1 Hydroisotoma schaefferi | reverse complement strand
TCCGATTCCTTTGTGGAACGCCTTTGACGCTGTATCCGAAGGTTGGGAAAAAATGTTGTATATATAATAGTATATATATGTATGTTTTATATTAAATTAATTGCGATGTTTTGTATTAAATGAATTGCGATGTTTTGAAACCTGCGATGTTTCGTTCGCGATGTTTTACTCTGCGATGTTTCACTCTGCGATGTTTCGTTCGCGATGTTCTGTCTGGTACCCGTCGCTCAAGACTTTCCTCCATCTGTGAGAGAAAAGCTAATGGTATTAAGTAAAGTATGACGGTCGATGCTCAGAAGACCATACTGAGGAAATATATGAATGTATCTAGCACAAACACACGCTTAACGTGCTTTACTTCTTCCCACAGTACATTAAATTCTTCTCGAGAACTTTCCTAATGATAGTCAATATACCATCCAGGAGTCATCATACTCTCAGATCAGTAAGGAAAGTAGAAATAGAAACTCACCAACTTTCTATTATTAGTTTTTCCTTACTTTTTCACTTTCTTGTATAGTACGTTCTCATCAATTCTGATCTGAGCAAGAAACCATGCACTTCTGCGAAATAATGAAGGTATGTGGAAGACAAGTTCATGAAATTAGTCGGCCAAAAATACTTTTATTTTTTCTTGTTCAAGCTGGAATAAGGTCGTGAAGTGTATATTGTACACAGTACTAGTAAATTGTTGACTTGACTATAGCTTGCTTTGTCATTTGGTATGTTAGGTATTGTGTGTGAGTACGTGGTTTTTTGGTGAGCTGAATGAGATCTTTTTGGGTTGGCCGAGGTTATTTCACTTCTTGAAATGAGGAATTTGATTGAAAGATGATGAAGGAATGGAGTGAGCTGTTTTTTGTTTGGCTTTCTGTGTAATATTTGTATGGGCAGAAAGCATATACCAGATAATTATATGGAGAATTTAAAATGAGTTGTTTGAAGGATCCACACTATGTAATTGTATTTGTGTTGATTTACACTTGACATTTACCCGTTTGTTGGGTCAGTATAAAGGAAGCATGCGGGGGCTGGATAGGTTTACACTACACCTTATTTATTTGGCGTGTCAGCAAATAAGGAAAGTCCTGTACACTAGAATACGAAAACGAATAAAACTTTTAGATGCGACTACTGTAAAGATGTATCTATCTATTAATGAAATTGTAAGAGTGATTAAGAGAAACTTTGTGTGAATCTGTGTTTGAATAGATTTGAAATGGAAGAAAAATGCCATACGACAAGAGTAATTTATAAGAGTTGTATTGTAGTGTTTGAGACTGCATATTAAATGACGTGAAAATATTTTATCTAAGCCTTAACTCCTTCTTCAATGATATTTTATAGGACAATTTGAGCAGATTAGTTCCTATAATTGTAGTGCAGAGATGGTTTTCTTCCAAGCTCGGTGTCAGTCATTAGTGTTGATTAAATGCGTCTATTTTTATAACCGTAGAACTAATTAAACTCCCATTTTGCAGCATATTCTTTTCCATTGTAGTGCTGCTCTGCAATACTGCGTAATCACCCTGATCTAGCAGTAGCACAAAGAGGAGTCATTATCCTCTTATTTCTTTCTTTCTTGATGGATAATGACAAAGCACTCAAAGCTCATTAGAGTAACAGAGATAAAAAATCTCCAGCATAAAAACAAAATCCAGTAAACACTATCTTTCTTAGCCAACATGGTACTAAGCAAAAATATATCCTACACATTATATACAAAAGTAAATCAAGCTATCAACGCTATTTTTTCTTTGTAAAAAGTTGCACATCTTTCATTATCCTCTTTAGTCACATCACATAACACATCGTTACAACTTACCGTTACATTTCTTTGTCTCCTACAGCAGCGAAAAAAAGTTGTCGAGCTTAGTAGTTTTAGCAGTACAGTAGTGCCAGTACTTCCAGTAAAAGCGATAGTAGTAGTCGACTATCATCGTCATCTCATAATCCATTTATTCCTTGTTCTCTTTGATGTAAGTTGCACATTTGACAATGTTCGTGCTTTTGCCAGCCTGATGAAATGAAGTTACTTATCGGGGCAGCCTCAGCCTCTCTTTCCTTAGTCAGTTTTGGCTTTCTTGTAATAGTGAAACAAAAGGCTTAAACAGGGGTAGTAAAGTAATTGTTCTGCCTTTCATGTGTGTAGCAGCAGCAATAGTAGTGCAAGTTATAATATGACTAGTGGTACTAATAGTAGCAGTACTAGTATGAATAGTAGTGGTTGTAATAGTTCGTTTGAAATGGCACAACTTGTAATAGTAATTAGCGTCATCCAAGCGTCCTGCTGATGTGACTTGAAAGACCGATTCCCAACTGGGAAAGCTAAGGCTGCACAGTCGACTGATGAGCTGAGTGAGTTGTATTAGTTGACGAAAAGGCAATAGCAACCGAAATCTCCTAGAACCCTTTGTCTTATGTGCTGAATAAAACCATTTTAGCTAACCTTGTGCATTTGAAGTGGAAGCCTCTTCAGCTTTTTCATATTGTATTAACTATACAGAACTCGCTGGTGTATTCATCTAATAGTATACAAAACATTATTGCATTGTATTCTTCTTCGACAAAGATTATGTTTTTGTTGTCAATCATTATCTCGTTTACAATACAATATTCTAATAAAGTAAGTGTGAGGTAGACATTGTTTTCGTTCGTCAAATCTCTTTCTTGTTGCGTGCAACTTTACAAAGTGATTATTGATAACGTTCCCTTTGTGTTTTTAAAAGAATTTTGCCTTTTTAGATATATCTGTGTTTAGGACTCCAATAAAGTTAGTGAAAAAGGCAGTATTTAAAATTGTATGTATAGAGAATTGCAGCTGTAGCCATTTTATAAAGTAAGTCTTATACTCAACCTCTTCTTATGAAATTATGTAACAAAAGCTTATCTACTCTGCTTGAGAACAGTGACTAACCCACTTTACCAAGAACTCTCAGAAATTTCATTCATAATTTTTTTTGGCATTAAATAATAAACCAACATTTCTCTTTAGTAATAGCATCATGCAATATGAAAAATATGGGTGAAAGGGTATATCTAAAGGTAACTAACTCGATGCATTATATTTATTTACATTTCTTATAATTATGCAGTCGATGCTTAATCGTAGAGAGAAAACTTTGGAATTTCTATTAAAAAAGCAGTCAAAATAGAGAATTAAACTCAAACCATGCTGCTTTCTTTCTAATATAAAAGTGTATTTATTTTTTCGCCGATTCTATAAATAATGCATGGCCAGCTCAATTTCAACAACTTTATGGCTTAGGCTCAATTTAGAGTTAACGAACGGAGAAAGTTTAGTTGCAGGCTAGCCAAAAAACCTACTGTTGTCCTGCCTGTCTAATTCTCAAGTTGAAGCCTGAACTTTCCCCACTACAAGAACCAGTGGCCCATGGCATGGCCAAAGTTATCAAATTGAAATTACTTCCTACATCTTAGCCAAGAATTAGCTTATGGGCACTCTACTTCTAATAATACAACAACTATATAGTGTACTACGTACATCTATCCAACATACTTCCTAAGCTTACTAATAAAATAACGCAAGATTTCGCTTGAAGGATGATGGGTCTCTGTCTCTTTCGGGGTAAAAGGACGTGTTGACGTTGATGAAAATATTGACATTTAAAACTTGCTCTCTCTCACTTTCTCTAGCTCTAAGACATCCCATGAACAACATTGCATTTCATTTTATATTTCATCTCTAGAATCTACTACCAGTTCCCTCCGGCCTTGTTACTATCATCTTAAAGGATAACTTCATTACTCCCATCAGTCCATCTTCTCTCGCTTGCCGCGGCCTTTCCTTCATCTTTCGATGGAATTGAATTGATAATTTACTTTAGCTTCAATTTAAAATTCCTATTTTACACCCACTATCCATCTCAAGGAAGTAAGGGAAGACAGGAGACCTTTTATTTTATTAGTTAACTAGAGATGCGTGTGGGTGTCGGGTTGTACATTCTATAACTATAACTTGATAGTATACAAGTTCTTAACTCTAGAGAAACCTCCAAGAAACGCTGATGTACTGTGAATTCTCATTTCCCATCTCTGTATCTTTCTCTCTGTCTTGAACATAAGGGAAGTAAGTTTATAATAAGAAGCATCATCAAATTGCAAAGTGTGCGTCAGAGCTACATAGCTCTATAGACTAAAACTAGGTATTGATGTGCGAAATAAGAAGTCTGAAAAAACAGTCAATTCATCTATCTTCTTCACTATTCGTAGTTAAAGTAGTTTTACATACGAAATAGGCATGCATGCATATGTAGTGATAAAATTATTGCACAAGGGTGACATTATTCTTGTGAAAGGAAGATACTTTTTCCAGTTACTTACAGTAAGTATTTTTCTGTATCTCTGCGGAATTTTACCAAAACAAAAAATACAGAAAAATTGTGCTTTCTTTAAGTTAAAAAAACGCTGTCGGGCCAAATTGCATTTAAGGTTTGTAGACAAGTATTAAGCAGGTATACGTTGATAAATTCTGGTCTGAAGACTGCTTTATTCTTCACGCAATAAAGTTTTAATGGGTTATAACCTTAAATATCTTGTACCTTCCTTGTGGCTGAGTGAGTTAAAAGCAGGTAACATTATTCAGTGAAACTACAAAGGGAAACGTAATTATTTAGATTTTAGTGTCTGAATTATATTTGAGAAGAAATTATCCCAGTAATAGGATAATAGGATATGAGCACATTTTACAACCGGACTACCTTTCTACCTATACTACCGTGTGTGTCCCTGTAAAACACAAGTAAACATATAATCATAACTAAGATGCAGAAAGGAAGCATCTTTTACGAGGAAGGATAAAGAATAGAATACTAAAGAGGCATGGCAAGCAGGCCTCTTCTTCTACTATTAATGTACACCATAAAACATAGCATGTGAGTACTGCGATCATTTATTCCAAGAGGTAAACTATTTTTTGGACGTTATACCCGATTTTATGTGATCATTATTCTTGTTTACGCCCAGAGAGTTGTAAACGGTTTTTATGAATTTTTTATCAGCACTTTCATTCTCCAGTTATGATAGTCGCTATAAAAATTTTAATTTCTTTTACGTCTAGCCCTAATACTTTCACATTTATCCCTGTCAAAGCTGCGTTGGCTAAAGGTATTCAATCTAAACGCAAGAGTAGCATTTGAGCTGAAGTGTTTTATTTCGCCAAGGTTGTTAAAATGCAGAAAATAATAGGCTTTTAAGCCGACTTGCAGTTTGTAGATTTGAATTTCTCTCACATCCTGTACATCCACTCCGACGAATACGTGTAGAGTTTCAAACTGGTAACTAAAATTCTTGGAATACTTTTGCATTTTGTTTCTTTCACCCTTCTCCTCCTTTGCAGTTTTTTAAAGTTTGATTTGTCTATCTATGTATGTATTTACGTGTACGTTTACACAGTTTCTTTGTAGAATTTCACCCTCTTCCTCTACAATTGCTGCATGTTACATTTGAAAAAGAACATTTTTCACTGTCTTGACACTCCCTCAAAACAACCCGACCTGAACTTTCTCTATTTCTCTTAAAAGTTCTAACTGAACTTGTAAATGCTGTAAGAAGGGAGGAGAAAAAGCTTACAAGAAAGTATTCGATTTTCTCTATTCTACATTTTTCTATATTATACTCAACTTTCAATTAGGATGGTTTTTAGGCGTATCCGTTAGTGTTTATGAATTGACATATGCAAGCGGTACAGGCAACAGGGTTCTTAAAAGTAATGCAAAATTCGAAAATGTTCAACTTAAACTCATATATTTACAGGCGACATACCTTTTGTATAGTTGGTACTTTAATTTTACTAGTAAAATAACTTAAATTACACCACCATTCTTCAAAGTATTATGAACAATATTATTTGCATAAAGCCCTAGATTAATGGATACGTTCTCAATCGTCAGAATATTTTCTCCACCTCGTATTTCTGAGATTTTATTCACAGTATCCCACGTAAAAATTAACAAAAATTGCACACGCTCTGGTTTGTTGTGTAGCATTGTTTTTGAAAGACTGCGGAGAACTTTCTCCACACTGCATATATATTCTAAGAAAATTAACCAAGAAGCCAAGCCCAAAATATTTATATTTTACCCACAGTCTCTAACGTAGAACATCTTATTCCTAGCTAGAAATAAGGTATGCAGGATAAAAAAATATTTACATTATGAATATGAATGTTGCGTTGCGTTGACGGTGGTGTCGGTGTGTGTTGTATACAAAAGCTCAACTTACTTTACTACTACTTTTCCTCAAACCAATTTGCATTCAGTCCG
Organism: Hydroisotoma schaefferi; assembly: GCA_034682405.1. Taxonomy (NCBI): domain Eukaryota; kingdom Metazoa; phylum Arthropoda; class Collembola; order Entomobryomorpha; family Isotomidae; genus Hydroisotoma; species Hydroisotoma schaefferi. Next base: position 25,066 of record JAQFZX010001356.1, on the reverse strand, counting down.
AGCTATCCTGTCCCTGAAGACGTCAAGGAACATAACATAAAATAACATGTGCATACATAAAACAACATTACCATCCAGACCTGGCTGAGCAACACTTGCAACAATCAAAAACATTCCAACCGGCTCTGCTCTGCTTATTTCCCAGTCCCAAAAGATATTTTGACTTTTATCTCGTAGAAGTTACAAGAGCATATTATGCCAAAACATTTATGTTTATACGGCATTGTTTGCTTTATATTTCAGTCACTCAAAAGTATGAGACATTTCCTGTTTTGTTTACAATACAATGCAATAATGACACTGCTGTGAAAATTCGTGTGTGTAAGTTAAGAAGTTGCGGGGCGAGGAAGATGATTGACGGAACATTAATGTAATCCTGTTCATATATCATGTCAGACTCGGTGTAGTCTGTTGTTGATTTCAGTCAATCTAAAACCACGAATACATTTCAATTCAGCGATTGTGAAGCATAATGACTACGATTCTCGATTTAAAACATAAACTTCTGAATCTTTTAGTATTCCATTGATCTTTAAACATAGTTTGAGTCTCCATTTTATACTCACCGGTTTCAGAAACAAAGTCCAAGAAATCGAAGTACAGAGCTGTTCTTCAGCTTGGTTGGTTATTATCTTACGGAAGTTCAAGGTTTTGTATGCATTGTTTTTCTTCCTACCTACAACCTCAGGAAAGCACTAGCTTGCCTTAGAGAACTTGTCAGTAATATACATCCTTCTACTACTATACAGACATAATATACTTCGAGGCACGACCAAAGCAGATTTCTTATGGGATATGGAGAATAGAATTGGACAGACAGGCAAAGAACAGAGGAAGAGGGGGTGGTTGAAACGCTCATCTTGAAATCGGTGCACGAACTCAGATTCCAAATAGGAACCAACCATTTTCCTTTTTATGTTCAAAGTATGGTTGACGTTGCTTTCCTGGTGATATGTTGGTACTGGAAAGGATTTTTGGTCTTTCGATGGACCGAAACCTAAAAGTCTTGGAGAAAGTTGGATATGATGCTACTTTCTCCTACGAATGATCAAAGCTCCACGTGTGTATTTGTGAGATGTCTTCTATCTTATTTTTAAACCCTAAAACAGAAATGAAAGGCGCCTGGGTGGGTGATTCTTTGAAGGAATTGGTTGGTATGGGCATGGATGGATGGATATGGTCTGGTAGAGATAGCTATTGCATTGCAAGGGACACTTTGTTTGGATGGAATTTTAACTAACTCACCTAAGTATACACTCCAAGAGAGTCAAGACGAGGAGCTAAGAGCCTACATAAGACGTTTAAATTTAAGAGGATGATGCGTTGATGGAAGTTGAGGAGGAAGAGTAAGTGGTTGGGTCTAATGAAGTTTTTCGAGAAGTCTTACTTGTTGTATAACATGGAAAAACTCGTTTCGGAAAAGTTTACGCTGTAGAAGTACGCAACTTTTAGGTTGTATATTAATGGAGTAAGTAAAGAGAACAGTAATGTCCAAGTGAGTTTGTTGATTTTCGTATAATTTTAAACTTTCACGGATAGTTCAAACACAGAAGTAGCACGAAAACAGACAGAATCTTTATACGGGTTAAGTGTAATGTACAAAAAGCTTTTAATTAATCATAGCCAGTTATCTAATCTCCTCTACCTTCAACCAATAGCTTATTGGTCGATAAAATTTCCTAGAAAGCTTACCCTACAACTTCAACTCCATAAAAAAAAACATTAGATTGATCCTTCAGAAGTATCGAAACACGTCATTCACTCGCTAATTTCTCCAACTAATCCACTTAGCCAACAGTACACTACATTGCAACAGCACTCGGAAGAGTGTGAATGCTGTCCTTTAACAAGACAGGTAATTCAACAGCTGTATTAGTTTGTCTTGTCGCGTCGCCTACTAAAAGAAGCATAGCAAAGGCTAAGAAGCAACTTGTAAAGGACTTGTACACTTGGCTACCTAGTGTTGAAGGATGAAGTAAATGTCCAACTAGCATATTGAGTAAAATGTCTAAGCTAAAGACGGATACTACCGGCAGATAAGACAGTACAGTCAAAACTTTTCCTTTCTATAACTACTGAAAGCAAATTATAAGGACACATAGTTGTCAACACTATGGACTATGGTGTGTAGTTGACATAGCCAATGACGTAGTTGGATCTTAAGTAATTAACCTAACAAAGATCTTTAAAGCTTTTAAGTCCTCGCCTCTTCCTGATTTCCAGTTTGATGAAAGTCTCTTAAAATAGCTTTTCTCAATTTTTCTCATTTCTTCAGCACATTTCAAGTCCACGAAAAGAAGTTCCTAACTCCTAGAAAATGTCGTCTCTTGGTAAAAGAGGTTTTGCAAATTCCTTAGCTTTGATTAGCCGTGCAGGTAAAGTAAAGTTAGTTCAACTCGAATAGTTTTCATAGAATGAAGTACATAGAAAGCAACCAGCCAGTCATCGGTTCAAGTTTATTACAATTTTACATACGACTTTTTACTGAACAATAGATAATTACTATGCCATTCTACATCCTTGCCTTTCAATTCAGTTCACATTTTCCATTACTAAGTAGAGGGGCTGGCCTTTGCTCAAGAGAAAGTTTTACTCCTATTTCACTCCAAAATAAGAATTACTTCATTTCTCATCGTATTTTATACGATGATGGGATGAATATACACTGCACAGTAGAGCTTGAGTTATAGTGTAGGTTATTGTATGTGTATGAAGTATGAATTAGATATTGAATATATCTTGCTCTTGACATCTTCATTTCAGTCCTCCTGAGTCCATATCTTGATGAGGATGAAACTCTTATTTTTATTCAGAGACAAGATGCCATATAGTTTTCAGAAGTCTCGAATTGACGTTTAGTTCATGGTTGAAGTTGATGCTGAAAGTATTTTTTCATTTTCTTGTGGATTATATGCGAGCAATTACTGCTACTGCAAAGACGGAATATTAATAGAAACTAGTACTAGCTCTGATCTACTCCTTTTATTTCAATCTGAGTAAATAAGAAAGATAAAAATAGTTTTTTTAAAACCAAAATACGAAATGATGAAACACTATTTGTCTAAGGAGAGAATAATTATGGCAAAGGAAAAGCTGGTGTCCTTTTCTTATTGTTTCTATAGGCTTTCTTTTGCTCCAAACAAAAATTAAAGTTTAATTTAAGGTACGACTACTGTCAACCCTTTTACCGTACTATGTTCTTTCGGAAGGAGGTTGTTTTTTAATAACCAAATTCGCAAAGCTAAACAGTGTTTCTCTGTTTTCATCAAATGCATCTTAAGCTGAATTTTTTTCATCATACAAATAGATTCTTATCAAACTGATGCAAAAGCATCTTTATGGATTCTACTTCTTTATTGCAGAGATACGATTCTCACGTCTAGTTCTTTCCCTTGTCAGACAATAATTGTCAAATTAATTGCTTTCTATCCGGCATGGCAGCAATATGATTAAGACAGAACTGTTTAAATATGTATTTATGTACAGGTCTCTAGTTAATAAAACCAACCAATCCATTTCATTTCATTCATTTGTTTCATAGTTTTGAGTTTGAACCACAGATTTAGATTTTGAACCTAAACATAAAAAGATCGGTTTCTTAACTGGCTCATGCTTCAACGCTGTTTTATTTTCAATCTTTGTTATGTTACCAACCTTCCTAAACCAAAAGTACCATTAAACATCAGCGTCACAAATTTAAAAACTTTCTACTTACAGTCACACAAACTAAAATAACCATATCCAAAGCAGAAACAAAAGTTTAGTAGGCCCCAATATTGTCTACCGATGTTACCTTTTGTCCCTATTTCTATATTTACAATCTTCATCTTTTTACAGCGTAGCAGCGGCAGCCGGAAAAATTGTGTATTTTCATTTCATTTCATTTCCCTTCCACTCAGTCGGTAACACAGTTCTGCAATATGGAACGGTTCTTAACCTAAACTAGCTCTTTCTCATACAGACTGGTTGTAAGCATAAGGTAGATATGAACACGAAATTTTCAACCTACAAACCGTATCTAAAATTGGGAAAAGAAACATTACCTACCGGTAAAACCAACAAAGTGGAGCATTTGCAATCTCTTCCCATCACAAAAAACGTTACAATTCATTGTATTGAAGTAAAAAAGTACAGTAAACAGTAACTACTGCCACGATCGCTTCTCATACACATGCTGAAATGAAACTAAACTTACTATTGCCATTGGCTATTGTGTACAAAGAAACAGAACCATTGTCTGTGTTGCCATTATTTTTACTTCTATTATGTACATTTGCTCATGCATCTTACCGCATGGATTGGATTGAAGTAGTGTAAATCCTGTATTGCTTAAGCAGTAGACTTGTAGCATTAGTGGCAGTCTGCTTTTGTGTGCTTAGGGTACATAAAGCTCGAAATGTTTTAAGATAATTTTAAGCTACAAGAGTTTTCCCCAGGTTTGTCTTGCCTGAGATTTGTGCAAGGAATTCTAGATTTAGAAACTTTTATTACTCTTTTTCCAAAGAAAAAGTATCTAAAAACTATTCTATCGCAAAAATGCTTTTACTCGCAAAAACCATCCTTCCTTTGCCCCACAGAAGTTAGACTAAGAAGGGCTACCATGCTATAAAGATTTAGCTATGAATAGAAGTTCCCATATTTTCCCCATCATATATAGTAGTGGATGGAACCTTTATTACTATACAAGTTGTGTAATGACACTACTCGTATTTTTTACGATGAGTATTAGTAGTAGTTGAGCAAGCAATATTGAAGTATGAAATGAAGCGATAAAAATAATCATATATAAATACAAGGGATCGATAGAGAAACGGAGTAGGACAAAAGCAATAAATCCTCCCACCTGTAACTGACATTTTTAGTCTTGGATGGAGAAAGCAATCCGTTGCTTTACAAAGAAATGCCATTAGAGACTCCTTTGTTGAGATATTCTTGTCAGATTATTCCAATTGTTGTTCAAAGTCCTCCTTCCTCGGATAAGTAGACTTAGCTATGCAGCTCACTTCCCTGCTCTCCACAAACTCCGATACCTAAATATATCCCAGACTTATTGTCAAAGACTCAAAATTGTTTTACATTGTCCTACTTTTGGGTCCATTGAATAATTCCCTTAAGGAAAAGAGCTAGTTGGTGGAATTAATATTCAAGGAAAGGTAGTTAAGCATTTTTTATGCATCAACCAAACCTGCCAATCCGCAAGGAAAGGGTTGGATTACGATGAAAATGGACCGTGAAAACACTTTTTTTCTCTACTTTGTACTGAAATTGAGGTAAGGTTGATCCAAAAGTCTTATTACTGTTTTGAATTCTGTTATTCCAGTTTGGGTTTCTACTAAATATATTCCATCAATTTATTTTCTCTTGCTAGCTGAGGATTAAATTATTCTTGAAATCCTCTGATACATTTTCCTTACACTAAAAAAAGGACCAATATGTTCCATTTCCGTTTACTATAGCACTTAACCTTTAGTTGTATTGATGTTTCTTTCACGTAATCCCATTAAAAGTAGCTGGTTTGACCTATGACGTCAGTGTTGATATTTCCATCGTAGTTTTATCGCTTCTGGAATCGTTCTGCAATAAACGTGTATACCTCCAACATATTTTACATGTTACCAACAATAGTTGCAGCAACATGAAGTAGGAGGAAAGCACGATGGTTTTATTCATGCAGGTTTATTGTTTCTGGGAAATGGCTATAGTAAAATTACAGTAGTAAAACGGCCCAGATCATGATCCAAAAAGTAAAGAAACAAAAGTCATAAACCGAAGACCATATATACATTGATAAGCCCAATATACACAAACAAAGGATTCGAAAACTGTCTAGTTAGTGTAAGGCAGTATGGTACTCATCAACCTACAACATGATGTAACAGATAACAGTAGAGCAACAAGGTTGCTCATATTGTTAGTTTCTATGTTCTATTATTACGATTATTACCGTCACCAGTTGTTCTGTACTCGGTTGGATGAAACGTCAGTATAACCTGGAGGCTTTTGGACACATAAATTTTGTTAGTTCAGCAGTACGAACGGTGGCAGACGGGTAACAGTAAAGTCTAAAGTAATACGCTGCGCTCGTGCTCTGTGTCCTGGTTTGGTTAGTTGTACAAAGAAAAGTTCAGCCAGGGTTTGATTACTTGTGGGACTAGAGAGGTAATCTACATATTCCTAACCCAAGTCTAAATGTAAATTTTGAAATAGTAATGTATTTTACTGCATGTTTGTTTATACTTTTACTTTTCATAATCCTAATATCCAACTCACCGATCCGATTTAAAACCAGATCAGCTTTTGTTATGTCAGGGTACTGTACCTATCTATCATTAAACGTATGCCGTATGCTTTCTTTCAGTCCCTGCGAGTAATAATTTTACTTTTTTACTCCAGATAAAATAAAGCGCACAAGAGCATACAAGACAAACGATGAAACTTATTACAGGGGAAGTGGTAGGGATTTATTGTTGCGGAAAAACAATTAAAAATGAGAAATACGGTTATGTCGCAAATATTCTACTTGTATTCTTTATTCTAGGGCATCCAGTACATAGTAGATTTGCCTCAAAATTATCTGCATTCTATATCTACTCGTATACTAGTGTTCTGCATATCTAGATTGAACGGAGAATGACGGGGTTTCAAATGTAATTTGATGAAAGTTAATGGAATGTCGCGGTACAGACTATTACAGCGAATAATTATGACTTCGTTCCTGATTGCTCCTCAGATGTACCTTTATGTAGCATCATAGTTGGATTTATACAGTCGTTTGTTAATCTGCCCAGCCCATCTATCTTAATGGTGTAGTTATTCGTTGCCCAATGAGTTCAATAAACTTCAAACTAAGCTTATTATTAAGTAGTGCAAACTCATTTTTGGGACTGTCCGTTCACTCTTGTCACGCTGTAAATCCTCCACGGATAGCTCTGGATCTATTCAAATTAAAAACTTCTGCTTTCAGCTTTCGGTTCCTGGGGCCGATCTGGGATCGGAGTTTGGAGATGGGCAATCCCATTTACCTTCTGGGGCTTAGTTAAGGCACATAAGGACGTTAGTACCAAATTGTCAGTGGTAACAAAGTCATTTGACGCCATATCACTCGAATACAGCTAGTGGGGACATGGCGGGCGCTCAGCTGAACGCGCGTTTTCATTTCCACTCCTTTGCTATGACCGTTTAACGATCAATACTGTTTTTATGACTATGGGTCATGTCAGCTTTAGCAAAAGTTAATTTGCTTATTTTTCATGTAAGTCCCAGGCACTAGGGGAGTTTCGCAATGTTAGTGTTTTCATGGACTCAAACAATAATAAGCTTGCCCCCAATACTCAGCAATTTAACTATACACCTTGATAAAACAACACAAGCGATGCATAGTCTCTCGTTGTCACTACAGAATGTTGTGAGTGAGTTGTAGTAGTATTATAATTGAATTGAAAAATTTATAACGAATGAAATAGTAGGGAAAGAGGAATCCATTAAGTTGGATTAAAAAGTTAATGAAAGTTTGCTTTCTCTACCGAATAATAAAGCCAAAATCGTAATGATAAAATTCATATTTATATGCTAACAAACTAAACCCAACCAAACAGCTAACTAGTAGGCTAGGCAGAAGCCGTTACTTTATACTAAACGTAAAGCTGAAGTGATGAGTAGAGCACTGAATACAACTATGAACAACTCACTTCTACTCTCCACAGGGAAAACTGTTTGCTTAGCTAATGATGTGATGTGCCAATTTAATTGGGTTCATTTCTGACAATTGCTCTTCCCATGATGAGAGAAAAGAACCCTTAATATGCTGCTTACACAATGAGGATAGTTAGTTAAAACAACTTCTATCTATGCAATACTCACTTGCCAATGTTTCAACTGGTAGCATGCATAGATTAGTTACTTTCATTGCGACTTTCGGTTGAAACTGTTGTAGGATTTCGTGGAAAACCAAAGTTACTAGTTAAAGTAGTAGCTGAGCTAAGGTAATAATAAAAGGTAGAAACAGACCGAGAGAGAGATAAAATTGAGTCTACAAACTGACGGTAATTTAAAGGCTGAGTGAATAATTTACCTAAGTCAGATTGAGCTTTCATCTACATTAGAGAAAGTTGTTTCATCTCTACGGAATTTGTGGCTTTTGCTTAATTAAAGGTTTACCTCGCAAAGTCTATAAACAGATGAGTGGGTAATTTTTGCAAAGAAGTTGTTTAATTATCTTTGTTGTATGGAAGCAGTTGTACCTATGATCTACGTCTTTTGAATGTTGGAGAGACCGTTTCAAATACATTTTTGAGATAAAAAACAGAAGTGTGGTGGGAATTATTTATCAAAAGAAAAACGTAACGATAGGAAAAGTAAGCATGGTCTAGTAATCCGACTCTTTAGTAAAAGATCGAAAGTAAATGGACAATTTTTATTTAATCCCTTCTCTACTCCATCATACTTTCTCAGCATTTACTAGTTATACTTATAAGAGCTTATTAATTCTGACAGTTTGTCCCATTTCCCCCTAACTATCTACTACTATATTTCAGTCACTTGCTTTTTTCGGAAAAGATTATCCAAATCCTCTGTTACTATCCTTCATTTTTATTTATATCCTTACAGATCAGTACCGGGTTTAAAGGCAAAAATAAAAAAACTAAGATGAATCCTAAAAAGTAAGGGGAAAGTTTCTCCTTTTCTTTTTCACGCCTTTAAACTACTGATGAAGATCGTGACGAAAGTCCAAGCTCTTTTCTCACTTGATTGAGTTATGAAGCCAATATCTTTCTCCAGTATTGGGCAAATTTATCAGTGCCCCCTTCCTCAGTCATCTCCAGGGGGTTTATGAACTCTAAGAAGAACATATCCAATCCAACGTTTCATCGTGATCGACCAAGAACACTAATAGAGAGATATATCTACCAAAATCTATCTAAAAATCTAGTATCTAAGAGCTAAGAAGGCCAAGGCTTTCCTTGGCTTTTCAGCAGCTAGAAAAAGAGTCGATAAGCTTTTAGGATATCATTATAGGCACTTTTTATCCTTTTCTTTTGTAAATGTTATGTTTCTTCTTGGATCTTTATCTTCAAATAAAAAATCCACTTTACTAGATCTCACAGTTTCCTCAATTTTTACTTTTTGGCTCTACATATATTCCACCCAGACGGTCTCTATAAAGTACCCACCCTCCTACTTCATATTAGTGGTAGATAATATTCGTATATCTAAACAGTCGTTTGTGGTAGTATAGCTTTATGATTGGAAACAGATCCTTATATTTATATTGAACAAATGCTTCCCTGTGACCTCTTTCTCCATAATCTTTGGTTTTGCCCTTTCAGCTTTGGCAGCTTTCAGTTTGACACATCAAGATAATAAAAGAACACCTACTAAAGCAAGTATAATATTGAATTGTGGTCATCTTGGATTGAAAATATAAAATCAACGATAAATTCTCTATCTCATTGTTGTGCGGGGGGTTATTGATGGCCAGACAAATAAAACTTATAGTTTCAATCGCTTAAATAACAAGTTAATTATGTGTTAAGTAAAGATAGATGTGATGTTGTGTTGGGTAATAAAATAAACGGTTCGTTGATCTGATGCTCTAAACATTCATTTGATGTTTTTTGTTGTTGAAAAATAGAAAAATACTTACTCCTCGGGTGGAGGTAACTGTCACTAATGAGAATATATGGGTATCAATTTATTTCTCGTTAAGAAAAATATTGGTCTACAATTTCTAGTGAATTTATTTTCATCACGTACCAAATCCAATACTTATCGTACGAATAAGCTTAGCGGATTTCGTAGGTTTAGGTCTCTTTTGTTAGTGGTATTCATTTATGATATTATTGAGCGAGTTGTATCATGTTTCATTCAGGAAACTGGTTTGATATTAGAGTTAAGACAAATTACAAGAGAAATGTTAAGAAGATGTCCAGAAAGACTTACCGTAGGTTTATTTCTTCACATGTACGTTTATAGATGCTACTTTCTGACCACTATATGAGATGTGAATCCAATCCAATAGTAATATTAGAAGAGTGTCCATTCGGTTTACGCATTCTTCGACCATTCTCCACCTCAGTATACCAAGGGATTATCACTGATTGAACATGATTGAGGATAAATTGAGAAAACCAGAAATGCCATTATCCCCATGAATGTCCCGTTTCACAAGAGGATTGCTATTTTATGAAAACATAAACCTATCTTCTTGTATCGAAATAAGTCATAAAGTACACGGGACCTTGAGAAATTCATGCATAATATCTCTTTGGTGAAATTGATATTTATTTCTCTGTAGTTACCTCTGTTCAACTTTTTTAAATGTTAGGAAAGGCTATGGACCAGTTTACTGGGTTTTATTTAATTTCATTGAAAAAAAACTAACTAAACGAAAGAGGGAAAAGTCGAGAAATGAGCAATTGTTTTCGATTTTCCCATTGTTTTTCGAGCTTCTATATCAAATATAAATTCACTAAACATAAAAAAAATAGATTGCTTGAAATACATACTAAAAAATTCAGTACAATTCTCAAGGGTCTGTAAGTAAAATAAAAAGCCATAACTCTTCTGGGTGTTGTTTGATGGAGAAAGCTACTCTTAAGAATAATGTGTACTTAAATAAAAGTACAATGTAAATTCAAAACTCTCCAACGTCTGAAAAGAATAAAATAAAAAGCAAAGGATAAGCTGTAACATTCGTCTTCTTTTTCACGCGCGTCATAGGCAATGAATTACATGAAAAAACTCCTTGCAAGCAGTAGAAACCAAGTCAAATCTACCTAAAGTAGTCCACACAAAATAAACTACTGTGTGCTAAATCCAAACCCTTGATTTTTGTTACTTTTTTTTACAGACACACACTTCTGGCTAATGGATCGCTTTTGATTCACCGTGTACGTGGGACGGACGAAGGGGTTTACAAGTGCCTTGGAAATTCACTCTCCTTCTTGGAACAAGAGCCACAGATTTATTCGGCCACTTTAAGAATAGCATGTAAATAATTTATCCATCTCTTTTATTCTCCTTTTATTTGTTTTACAACCTTACCTTACCTCGCTAGCCTCTGATTGTGTGTGTTGTCTTGAAAGCTTCGAATATCCAGGAATTGTATGTACAATTTACACCCATTGGGAAAGTCTCTCCGATTCTTTTTATCGAAGTAAGGTAGACTGTAGCAACTAAAGAAAGTGCACATGCAGTACATACAGATTACAGTCTCTCTTTAATATCATCCAATTTCAAGCTTCTAAATTTCAAAATTGACGAGTAACATGAGTTGTGTAACGGTAACCAGCAAGTTTAAGCAAGACAAATTCCTTTTTGCATTTATTCTGCTGATGTTATGGATTACACCAACTTTTCCCACTTTTAGTTGAGTTATTAATGGGATTAATTTTTAGTCAGTCGGTAGGATATTCATTTTACTCTTTGGCCGTATCAAATGCAAACTTTGAAGGTGGGTGGAGGCTACAAAGTGCCTTAGACTGCATTATGGCATACGGCCTGTAGAATTGTTAATTTTTAACGTGTTGTAGCTTGAGGTTTGACTCCGTTTTGGCAAACAATCTTGCCCTTGCTCGAGTTGTGTTTCAGCCTTTTGCACACGAGAAAGTTCTTGTGATTTATTTGACTTCACCTTTATTGTTAGTTGTATCCTGCCAAAACTTTCCCTGTTGACTTCAATCAGCAAAATGGCAAAATCTCTTTCTACAAGAAGTATCCATGAGTATACATAATCCATCCAGACATAAGAAACATCCAAGACACGATCAGAATGCTATGCTTTCTACCCATTTAAATGCATACAAAAGTTTTCAAGTTGTAGTATATACTTGTGCGTTTGTTACTGGCATTAGTAAAAGTTGTTGTTTATCTCCCGAGTGAATATTTATTTATTTCCCTTCCCCTGTTCTGTTTACTTGTTATTTCTCCAGATCTTCAACAACTGAGTAGCAACCACTCTTTTGAGCCACAACCGCTAATCCCCAGCTACAAATTGGCCGTGCCAGAGAACAGTGTTGCAGAAATTTTTTGTCAGACCCCGTTGGGACTCCCTGGTCCAAAGTTGTGGTGGGAGGGTCCCAATGGGAAAGTCATTGCGTCAGGAACTAACTCCGGATTAACTCACACTACGAACAATCCTGACATCCTAGCCAATTCGAATACTCTCATCTTTCCCAGTGTGAAGTCTGATCAGGCCGGAAATTACACTTGTGTTGCTGAGAACCTTGAAGGAATCACGAAGGCTTCATTCATCCTTGTTGTTACTTGTAAGTCTTTCATGTGTATTTAATTCTATTGTATTCTTATCGTCCTTTATTTCACACGGCCTACCATCCTCGTCCAACGCCTCCAACATCCAACGCCTGAAGATATAATTGTTTTTTTCTTTCAAAAACGGTCTAGGGATTAAACGGTTAGGAAATTGAAAGCCAAAAATCCCCCTTGCTACAATTTTTCACTGAACGACCACATAATACTTCATTTTCATCTTTTAACTCTCCCTTTTTCTTCGGGTAGAATTGAGAAAAATAGACTAACATTCGTTTTCCTAGAGTCAGTTTTTGTATTTGTATCAAGTAAGACTTTCACCATAGCTTTCTTCATAAAATAATAACCACCCTACGAAATCCATTATTACCAACTGGGCTGGTCTTGGTCACCTTCTCAAAATCTCCCATAAAACTCCAGGGCTGTGGCTGAGTAAATCAGATAGTCTTATAGTGAAAACTCAAACTCACTAGCATCATAAACCCACCCTTCCCTCAACTTTCAAGAATTCAGTTATTTCTTTCCATCAACTTAACCATCCCCCGGAAAAATATCTACCTACGTTCATAAGAGGGGTACTTTTTCTCATAACATCGTACGAGTGATGATACGATCAGCTTCATTTAGCCACATTTTCATACATGCAACAAAACAGCGCAAGAAATAAGTAAAGTAAATGTAAGGGCAAAGAAGGCTTTTCTAAATAGCTGTTTCCCAAATGGGGAAAGTGAAAATAATCGCCAAGTCTCAGTTCCTGCATTGGCTGTGTGTATGTTTGGTAGTTGTAGTTGTACTGAACGTGCCCAACTGTCATGCAAGGATTGTCTTTCTCCCCTTGAGAGTTCATCGTCCAATTTTTCTCCCTCGTCCCATTAAACATCATGACATTCGCCAGAGTTTTTCCATATCTTTTATTCTTTCTCAAGATCAGATCTCTTTTGACCATGTAAGTACACAAGCAGGCCGCCGAATTAAATGACAATATGCGATAAAAACGCAGAACTATTATACCTACTGCGGGTCATATTATGATATTCCAGTCTGGAAGTAGATTTGATTCAAGCAATGTTAGCCAAAAGTGGCTTTAATGCACAGCTTTTAGGGTGGTGACTGCCCCCTCATTTACGATCCTTCTCCGACCATAAGCTCTGATTCGAAAGGAGGAAAAAGCATCAGAAGAGCTGTATTATATATTATCAGCTTTCTTTCCCTTACTAGCAGCAGCAGCCTTCGTTGCTATTTCACCCTGGATGTATTTAAGTGAAATGGGCTCATGTGTTTTATTACTTATCTTCCTCGTTTAGGGGTAGTTTACCGACCAACCCCCAGAGTCAAGTAGAAGGAAAGGCTGGTGTTTATTTATAAGGATCATATAATCATATGAGAAGGTAGTTATTTGTAAATATAGTGTGCACACGGTGAAAGCAAGTACGCTTATCGAAATAATAGTATAACTGCAAGTTAGAATGCACAGAAGAAAGTGAAAGGATAGGACGGTACGATGCATAAAATGAAAGTAAAGTAAAAAGGGGAAGAAAAGCTAGAAGGCAGATGATAATAAAAATAAATTATTTGGAACAGCCCCACCCACTATTTTTGGCCACCCACTGAGTACAATAGCAGAAGAGGGGGAGACGGCCTTCTTCATGTGTCAATTTCGAGGTCCGGACTACCCTGTGAGTCAAATCCGGTGGTTAAAAAATCGGACCCCGATTCATCTCCTTTCACGTAACCAAAATGGACCAACAGTAGCCGCATCAGTCAACTTTCAAAATCCTCATCACTATCCAATGACTTTGGCTGTTGGTGATCATCTCCCTCAGAGGGTTTTATCTTTCCCTGAGAATGGCACTTTGAAGATTGATTCTGTCCAGATGACAGATGCAGGAGACTACACGTGCGAAGTCTCATGCCCGGGTCACCCTCTTGTAGAATCTAGAGCGGCCCAACTCTTCGTTACAGGTATGTCCTATGAACAACAATCACTACAACTGCTAAACCTTGTTTGTTGATCCTGTCTGATCGAGAAAAGATTTGTTCAGAGTAATTTCCGGGTAAACAGTACATTTCTGTCCGCAGTTGACATCTAAAGTAAATTACTTGATTATGGTTTGAACTATCCTTCAAAAGTACTAAAAAGTACATAACCTTGTCAAATTCCTTAATTGGGAAACTCTAGCTAGACTTGGGGAAAGCAAACATTGAAAATTCTACTTCCGTACACAATCAGTTAGTTCTATCTGCACTGGGAGTTATGACAAGAGACATTACAATTCTGACTTTGATTGATTAAACAACCGTCCTTTAGGAGAAAGCAGTATAAGCTGACCCGATAGTTGTCTAATGAAATGAAAGTTGTTTGTTTATTTTTACGTTTGTATTTTGTATAGAAACGCTGAAATTCATGCCTCATCCAGTTGACCGGAAACTTGAGCTTGGGTCAGCATCCAAGATACATTGCAAAGCTCATGGAGCCCCTCCACCAGTTATTAAATGGGTTAAGGTTTGTTTTTCATCTTTTTATTGTCCTTGCGCCTGTTTATGTCTGTCTTCCATACTTCAAGTAATTCTATCCGCTCCCCTCGGAATAGTTGTATTCATTTGAGTGAAAATTGTGTACCTTTTTATTTACGACTCTGATAAGAATTTCTATTCCATAAAAAGATGCTTTGCTCTTCCTCTTGGAACAGTTCTAGAACCACCAACTTAGCTAAATTATAGGAATAATAAAAGTAAAGTAAAATGCATCTCTTCTTAAATTTTTTGTACTTTTGATACTACTAGTAGTACTATGTACAACAGTTAGTACTGTAATGACAGCAAACAAAAAAGACAGAATTGCAAACTTCAACTTGTTATGAGAGTACTAAGTTACACTGATGCATAATTCAGAAGACAATCTTTGACTCAAGATCGTCACTCCATGTCACTTTGGTCTTGCTATTACGTTGAATTTATTTATCTTTTAAGCAATAAAGTCAAAAGGTTACTTGCTGCAGAATGCATTTATTTACTTTTACATCAGAAAACACTAACTTTTTTCAAGGGATATTATGAAGTTAATATTATATATATATAATATTACCTAGTGGAAAGCACAATACTTTTTAAACATCGTACTCTCCTAAATAGCTAGTTCAAGTGTAAAATGTTACGATCTCATCCTGAACTAGAATGTTTTTCATTAAATTGTTTCATTTCGCTTTAAATTGAACACATCTTTAGACCTTGAAAATACCCCTATTTATATAATAGGAAGGACAGCCTCTGTTTCTGTGGCCGAGTCATATCTCAGACCAAAATGGGACGCTTCACTTTAGCGAAGTGAAACCGTCAGATAAAGGAAGGTACACTTGCGTTGCGACCAACTCCCAGGGAATCATCAACAACACAATTGAGGTGGATGTTATTGGTGAGTTTATTTAAATTAACTGCTTTTTAGCACATTATACTCCAAAGGCTACTCTTCACTATGCTTCAGGCAGAACGCTTACCTCCTATTATATCCGCATTATCATGTGGAAATTACAGTTTTGTCCAAAGTCATTTACAAAGTTTGACTATGAAATAAAAGCCACGAGGCGAATGAAAGTAACTTCTACGAAAACCGTATTTCTCTTATGTAGATCTAATTCCAGTAGCCACGAGCCTAGATATTCTACTTTCATTATTTTATGGAAAGCTGCTGCTGCGGTGAATCTTATACATTAACAAATCATAATTAATGCCCGTAAACAACTTTCTGTCCCATTAGGGTTAAAATACGTCTGTCTTCGTTCTACTTAGTTTATTAGTCTCTCTAGTTCATTTCGATGCTTTATTACTTACTTTTCCGCTATTAATACAGCCATTACTATTCCAACTTTTGAATGATACATATGATCCACAAACCAACAAAACAAAATTGCAGAGGATGAGACGTGAAAAGATATGATTTATTAGAGCTATCAAGTTCAGATGAAACGCCTACACTGAGCTTGTTTAATTTCGTTGTAATTTTGTAAATTGGATTATTAGAGAAAGGGCACAGTCGACAGATGGACAAAGAGAGGGTTGCTGATTATTATGATTATCTATAATTAGTATTAGATTACTACATATATCGATCATCATGCAAACGCTTGCATATTATACCGTCTAAACTAATGCTTAAGGTATAATACTAATGCTTCATACGTTGATTAAAGGGAAATTCGCTCATTCCATTTTCAGATATTTTAATAAACATTTTCCTATCTTCCGTAGTATCACCAAAGTTTTCGATTCTGCCTAAAAACCCCACCGAAGCCGTTGAGGGGGAGCCTGTAATGATGCATTGCAAAGCATATGGTGACCCAATGCCAACAATTCAATGGGATAAGAACAAAATGATGACGGCTTTTGATCCTATGAGGTATGAAAGAAAGTAAAACTTGTTACTTCTGTAGGTACGACGACTCTGCTACTACAACAAAAGCATTTTGTTTTTTTGTCCAGTACATTGCTTACATGAAAGTACAGCAAGAGCGATGTATTAACTTTTAAGATAATGACCAGAATAAAGTGCTTCTGCCAAGAGATTTGAGACTTTTGTTAAACTCAAGTACGACAAAAAAAGGTCTTTTGTATTCTTCCAGATTCCAAGTGATGCCGAATGGTTCATTACTCGTAACAAAAGTTATAAAAGAGGATGATGGCCGTTACGGATGCACGGCAGGGAACAGTGGTGGCTTCAAAAGGGAGGAAGTTCGTCTCCTTGTGAAAAGTAGGTCTTGCAGAAAGTAGATAATAATGTAGCAGAGCCATCGTATTCTTCTTGTGCTAAAAGTTTTTGCGTCTTTTTACTTTGCTAGAAAACTAAATGAACCTTAAGTTAAAGTTATGCCGTAATTTGAAAATGTAGTTGGATTACTAAAAGAAAATTTTGCTTTTACTGTAAAATTATGGCAAATATTACAAAGAGTAGCAAGCAATTTTGAGAGTGACATTACATAGTTTAATGGATAAAATTTAGTTGCAAAAGAATTTCAGCCAAAAGTTGCAAATATAATATCCCCAAAGACACACTTTTAATGCTGAAGATGAGAGAAAGTAAATGCATAAAATATTTTACTATTAATAATGTACAAGCGTTTGCACTAAAACTAAAGCTTGGAGAAAGCTTAAGCTTTGAGATTTAATATTGAGAGAAGTTGTGTCATAAACCGGTTTACTCTTTGTCATTTACTCATAGGAAAATAGCACAAACTAAATAGTTTTAGCTTCCACCATTATTATAAACTTATGACTCCGTTAACTTTCCAGCTAATGATCAATATTTCTCTGAGTCCTTGGATGATGCAGTAATGACCCGAACTGTCTCAATAACTCTGGGTGTCGCAGCAGGATACATGCTACTAGTCATTGGACTCATGATGTGGTGTCGATATCGCCAACTTAGGAGAAAGCAAGCTTACTTGGCTGAGAGTGAGTTACAATCCGACCCCTATCATTTATCATTTCATTAACAACTTCCTTTTAGTTTATCTTCGGAAAGCTTTATTATAGTTACTATTATCTTTAGCTGTACTCAGCTCCGAGACCGAGATATTAGTAGAATCGGAGTGTTTGCTTCAACTTTATTGAAGGCAACTTCTCAGCATGCCAAATTGAATCGCCATATTCATATTTTATGCATGGAAAATTGCATCATTAACGTTGTAGAAAATTCCTTATTCTAGTCTGATGCCGTTGAACCATAAATTAAGCACTCTGTAAATAAAATGAAGAGCCAACTGCAAAACTTATTATCTGTTTTATCATGTAAAACATTCAATACAACCCGATGCTTACTGTGAATGAATATCATTAAATTATTTCAGTTGAGAAGGAACGAGGGGACGCAGAAATGAAGGACACAGGACCCTTGTGTAATGGAGGGACTGATACCATACTAGTGGTCACAAATGGACATGTCATAAAGCCAGAAAGTTGTCGGTATGTACTGAAGCCCGTCTTTATAACCACATATCCGTAACAAATTGATTGGTGTAAATACATAAATAATAAGAAAAGCTTAGTATAACCCGTATAAACGCACGGAGTCACAAAGATAAATTTATACTACCAAATGGAATTAAATAGCTCCGAGTAAGGCTCTTTAAACTGAAAGCTAGCGTTAAGCTCATGTGTGCTGTTCTGATTAGAATGTCTTTACATCAATCGCAATCTAGAGAAGATCCTACGCCTACCAGACCAACCTATATTTCAGAGTTCCCATCCATACAAGAATTAAAATTAGAATCAAACTGTATCATAATTTCTGAGAAATTTAATATCGAGTAAGAGAGAGACATAATTCAATTACCCTTCAAAATATTTGATTTTGTAGGGAAAGCGTTAAAAGCGATGGAGAAACTGTCAAGTCCTTTCACAGTTCTACAGCCGGTGGTGGAACCAAAACTGCCTCAGCAACTGCTTCAATTGCCAGCCATCGCTCAGGATTCTCACAGAACTCTAAACGATCTGGGACCAGTGGGTTGGATAAGATATCCTTTCCCAGGCAGGACCTACAGTTTGTTATGCTTCTAGGTAAGTCCTCGTACTGCCAACATTATTTATCCAATTACACTAAGGTTCTTTTTTACAAGGCAAAATACAATAGTTTTTTCGGGATATAGGTCACGGGGAATTCGGTGAAGTATTCCTAGCCAAAGCAAAAAATCTTCGGGAGGACGGAAGTGAAAGCGAGGGAGAAAGTTTGGTGATGGTGAAAGCCTTACAAACTAGGGAAGAGACTGCTTTATTCGAGTACAAAAGAGAGATTGACATGTATCATAAACTGTGCCATGAGAATGTTTCAAAGTTAGTGAGACTTTGCAGGGAAATGGACCCTCACTATATGATTGTTGAATATAGTGATTGGGTAAGTATATTTAGTTGTAGTAGTACATTATCCTTATCTCAATCATGCTCCTTTTTGGAAGCTAAAAATCCGTTATCCTTTAAAGATACATACTTTTTATTTATTACCGTAGGGCGATTTAAAGCAGTTCCTTCTAGCAACTAGGAAAGACCACCCTCGTGTGCCGAAGCCACCACAACTTACTCTTACTCAAATTTTACAAGTGATATCACAGGTTTGACCACGAAAAACTTTTAAAACAGGGTTTAAAATATTTTATAAAATAATTATGCAATAATTATTTGTGCATTCAGGTCGCTCTGGGCATGGAACATTTGTCCAACAACCGCTTTATTCATAAAGATCTTGCATCGCGAAATTGCTTAATATCATCTGGCTTACGGATAAAAATATCAAATCCTGGCCTATCAAAAGATACATACTGCGGAGAATATTTCAAAGCGAAGAATCAAGTAATTTAATCATAATAATTTAAGGTACAATAAAAATCATTTTTTTCCATGCATGCTAAGTTTAACTGCTTTACTTGCAGTTGGTTCCTATCCGATGGCTTCCTCATGAGGCTGTGGTTGAGGACGATTATTCCACAAAGTCTGATGCATGGTCATTCGCTGTTCTTGTCTGGGAAGTGATTCATCAAGCCGCATTGCCGATGTGGAGTATGACAAACGACCAGATTTTGGCATCCTTAGAAAAGAAAGAGCTTCGATGGAGCTTGCAAGATATTGAAAGCTTAGAATCTAAAGGACTCCAAAGATTATTGATACAATGCTGGGATCCGTGTCCAAGAAATAGACCTAGCTTTAGCGAAATTGTAATCCAGCTCTCAGAGATTCTTAAAGAAGGCCTGAATAGAATCAAATAGCATGAGGTCCCTCCTCTGCTAAAGAGGAACAGCTTTATTACTCTACAATCTACCTCAAACACTCTTCATTCATATATCTTGTAGGGAATGTGTTTTAGTGTAAAGAAATTAGGAAAACTCGCGTTTTTTCGTTTATGCTCATTCATGGAACTGTAGCTTACTGCAGGACGATCCGCGGTCGAGTCGTCATAATTATTTTTCATGAAACCGTCTTTAAATATTATACGTCCAATGCTAACAAACTTGTACAAGAAGAGCAGGAAATTAGCGTTCGAACGCCAATCAAAAGACTTATTTTCGGGACAATATATTTCTTAATATTGTAAATGTGGAGATGTGTGCGATTTTGAAGATGTATGTGTGTCTTTGTTATTTTTTATTTATTTTGGTCACAACTTCTAACGTGAATGTTCATGCATAAATCTGAAAAGTCTGTGTAGCGTATAAATAATAACTTTAAAATGCAGCAAGAATTAAATTAGAAGAAGCACAAAAAAACCCGTTGAGTAATCTCTGCACAAGCAAGCCACGGAAAGCAACGCTGCTTGTTCTAGTCGACATACCAACTTTTGTTTTGCATGTTTGTATTTATTTTAATATTTATATTTCGTTTTTTTTATTTGCGTGAACGGTTTGGCTTTGCAGTAAACTATTTTAAACAGAAATTGATATGTGATTTTGAGTTTTTTCCCTTATGCATACAAAACGCTTCCATTACATTATAAATGGTGCAAAAATAAATGCTAAATGTTTTCCGCTATTAAAGAATAGTTAATTGACGTTTTATGTTATGTTAGTAAAGGCACAATGCTGGACTGCGTTACTCTATGTGTCTGTGAAATGCTTATCCGGACATTTTACTTATTGTTGAAGGTAGTTGAACGATAATTATGCGTACTAGCAGAGGAAAGAATTCGGAAAATATTTTTGTACTTTTCCTGTAACAGTCTACTATTCTAACTGTCCTAAATCAATAGCGGTCACTACCACTACAAAATGCGAAACTTAAACAGAAACCTTTAGTCGCTAACTATACGTTTCAAAGAGATCAGCTCGATGATTTTATTTTATTCAAGCATTTCATAACAATTAAACATATTTTCAGTCTCTCATTGTTATCAATCTTAAAACAATCGAGAAATGGAAAACTTAACTGTCATGTCATACTCAATCTTAGATGTAATACTTCTTAGCCAAGCCAAGCTAAACTTAATATTAATAGCGTTCTTAGGAACTAAAAGCTCGGCAGCGTAAAGTAACTGAATGTGAAGCAGCTAAACAAAAGACTCACTGTAGATTAAGCATTTTCGGAACGTTGACAAGCTAAATAATCTCATAGAGAAAGCATTTTGTCTATAATAAAATCTGAAATCTATGCATGAGTAGAAACCGTAACTAGTCTAATTAACCCATAAATCATGAGGCCCAATAAGCACTTTGAAGGGCAATTTTTACTTAACATAAGAGAAATCTAAAGCATATAAGAAAGAGTTAAAGTTAAGGTAACACTAATGCTCCTTACTTATTTTCCGTTATTAGAGAAGTAAAGTAGATATCATGTTTTTAGCCAGCCTTCGCATTTCTAGACGTATCCACTTTTTAGCCGTTCATGTTTCAATGATTTCCATAATATGCATCTTCGCTACTTAATACGCTATTAAGGCGTTTTCCTATCCTATGCAATTACAAAAAACACCTATCAACGTATTATGCAAACTAGTCCTTTTCATAACTTTCTATGCATTTCAGTGGAACCTCTTTCATTCTTTTATGCCTAAGTGTAGATATTAATAGTCAGAGTCACCAGCCTGACCGTAGTTTCCAAATAGCAATTAATTGTCTGACATCTGTAACACTAAAGTGTCCAGTTGAATGGGCTTTTCGATCTAACAATTTGAGTGATAGACCGTTCATAGTTCAATGCTTTCAGTATTGGAGTCGCTAGCGGTTTAAAATGTTTTTTACACTTTTTTGTTATTTGCTTTGAAAAAGTACCTCAAGATACAGATTAGAAACCGAACACACGTGGATTTTAATTGATACGCATGGTTCGATTCTAAAAAACTATATTATCCCCATTTGATCGTTCCGAAACCGTTATTCAAGTTTTTGTCCCTTAAAATCTTATACAAAGCAAGCATTATGAGCATAATATTACCGAAAACATGCAGTCACTACTTATCCATAATCTGCAGCTTTCATTTAATTTTAGGAATGTAGGGTAAAATTTATTGACTTTCAACTACTCATTAGTGTAGAGTACGCTTAGGTATATTCAACTCATAATAAGTGATAAGTAAGATAAGTGAGTATCCAAATGGCCTAACTAATTACGGCCGTTTGCTTTGAAAAAAGCAAAAGGGTAATCCATCCTTGCTGAAGCTATGCAATTCTGTAAATAAACAATACATGTTTAACGTTGTATCTGTACTCATTATTCAGTCACTGTTAGCCGTCTAGTTATGTCTGTTTCTGCAATTAGAGAAAAGTAAATAGTCACCGTAAAAATAGATGGAATGCAAGATTTGTTTTGACATTTTGGATGCGTCTTTGATGTACGAAAGAAAATGATTCAGTAAACTGACACTGTCACTACTAACTTACGAAATTGGAGTTTGGGGTGGAAGATAAGCATTTTATGTACTTGCTGTACTACATTTACAAGATGATAGGTTAATTTAGGTCTGTCTGGTGTTGTTATTTAAATATTTTAATTCAAAGACTAATCTTAATCCCTATTCAATGTACCTTTGTAATGCCTAGAGATATGCTGGTGTAAACTGTAGATCTTATTCCAATAATAATTTCCAAATGAATGCATGAGGGAATGATGTAGAAACTAGGAAATAAAATCAAAACAAGCCAGTACTAATTACATAAAATGTATCTTAAAGAGTCTACACAGCTCTTTAACAATGTATAATACAGCTAACTGCATCATAAATTAGTTTGTTCCAGCTAACTTGGACTTTATTTTAAGGATTTACATATGTTCATCTATATTTAGAAAATTTTAAAGAAGAACTATATAAGCTTTATTCATCAATGAGTATCTATTATCTTTGTAACCGTATGTGTCATTGTCATCAACATATTTCAAATTGGAGCATTAAATATAAACGCAGCGTTTCGAGTCAACATTTCCAAATACCTTCTGTTTGTTTTACTTTTACAATAAACACTTATAGATTTAAGCTTCAGCATGCGAGATTCTTAACCATGCATCAGCTAGGAAATTAACTTGGTATCAATTAACGTCTTTCGAAAGTCTGATTATGTTTGCTTGAGTTAGGCAATACCTTTAGCTTTTCCAAGGCCAGTAAAAATTATGAAGCACAATTGAGCGTGTCTTTGTTTGTTTTATATTACACAATGATTTTGCCTAAATACAGCCTTCGATGATGGATCAATTAAAGGCAGTTTTTTAACTAAAGGTATTCTGTAATAATAACAATGCATTATCATTATTAAAATTATAGCGCTGTTTGTTACAGCACCCATGCAATGGAGTAAGAAAATTATAATTAACTTTAGCGACGTACATCTACTTCTTACAAACCAACGATATAAATACGATATACTCAAGCTTTGCATTCACACGTCAATGGGATTTTTTCAATGTCAACGTTCTTGTTTCTAAAATCCTCTCTAAAAATGTATACTAAAAGCGGGAGCGCGTCACCGGACCCAGCGTCAGGAGATCCGACGACAGGAGGTCCGGAGCGACAGGAGGTCCGGAGCGACAGTAGATCCAGCGACAGAAGGTCCGGCGACACGGGGTCCGGAGCGACAGGAGATCCAGCGACACGGGGTCCAGCGAGATGAGGTCCGGAGCGACAGGATGTCCAGTGACAGGAGGTCCAATTGAATGAACTTGGAGAAAATTGTACGATACTTGGACTACGATATTTTATTTAGTGACCCGACGCTGTTTTTAATTCACTGCGGTGGTGGTAGCCTACCTCTTTAACAGAAATATTTCCAAGAATATTTTTTACCTCAGTGGCAAGTTCATGATCCACAATTTATGACAATGTATTGGAATGGAGTATGATAAAGTCAGCCCAGTTAAGTTCATTCTATCGCTCTACTTTTATTTTTTAAAAACTCTTTGGACTTCAAAATGGTAAATAGTGATAGGTCGTGCCATCGGTATGGTTAAATTAAAAATTAATCAGTCAAATATACTATAAATTATGAAAAAGTTACTAAAATACTACTCAAAACTATAAGCTACACCTATAGATTATATGTGGATTAGTAGCAACAGTAGGTAGTATTAGTTAATTATATTCAGCTGAAGAAGCATACATGCACAAATTTCTGGTCTATAGGCTCAGACAACCTCCCAAATGAACTGCAAGATGTTATATTTTCTATTTAGGGTCTTTGGATGTAAACCAGCGTTGTTGACTTCGTTGATTCCTTTGACAATAAAGCATTATTATTATTATTATTTATTGTGATAAATTATTTATCATGAACTTGCCATTGAGGTAAAAAAATCCACAGATTAGGATTGCCTACATGGTAATACTTTTGTTAAGGTTTAAGGTAAGGTTGTACCACCGCAGTGAATTGAAAAATTCCACATTTTCTAAGCATCGGGTCACTAAATAAGTATCATATTCCAAGTATCGTACACTTTTCTCCAAGTTCATTCAATTGGACCTCCTGTTGCTGAACCTCCTGTCGCTCCGGACCCCATGTCGCTGGACCCCGTGTCGCTGGATCTCCTGTCGCTCTGGACCCCGTTTTGCCGGAACTCCTGTCGCTGGATCTCCTGTCGCTGGATCCCGTGACGCTGGATCCGGTGACGCGCTCCCGATATTTCTACCATCTGTAAAAGTTCATCAGCTCGCATCATCATATTTTAATAGAATCCGTCACTCTCCCAACTTAGGAAGGATCAGTAAGAGAGAAGCTCGGGCACTGGATACTTTTGTGGCCAAGTGTGGATCCTTAAGGGCCCTCAAGTACCGTAAAGTCGCGCATTACAGCCGCGGTTAATGTATGATAAAAAGATGTTTTTCAAGCATGCGGCTTTACGT
>JAQFZX010001355.1:0-31360 GCA_034682405.1 Hydroisotoma schaefferi | reverse complement strand
CAGTAGTAGTAGTAGTAGTAACAGTAGTAGTAACAGTAGTAGTAGTAGTAGCAGTAGTAGTAGTAGTAGTAGTAGTAGTAGTAGTAGTAGTAGTTCAAGTAGTGTAGTAGTAGTAGTAGTAGTAGGAACGGGGGCAGGTGAGACAACAAGACTGGAAGTGAAAGAAGCAAGTGCAAAACTCGGCTGTCGGGGCTGTCTGTCTGTGACGAGCAAGTCAAGTTAAATATTTATTTGTCCACGATGGCCACGTCAACTAAAAATCGGGGATTCTTTTCCGCAGTTGTTTTTTCAGTGGTTCTGCTCGCCTTGGTCACAGTCGGGGATGGGTCTGTCAAGAAAAAGGAGGTGGGTCCAGTTTTTTTAATAAACTTTTTCTGTAAATACTTGTCAAAATTTTAAGTAAAATGTGCTCCATATTTGCCGTTTTAATTACCCAGGGGCTTTATTACTTTGAAGGAAACATTCGAAATGATTTTTAAACATAGGCAAGATAAGGCTATTTTAAACTTTTAACATGGAAGGATAGGGGAGGGGGATTAAAATTAAACC
The DNA here is from genome assembly GCA_034682405.1 of Hydroisotoma schaefferi. NCBI lineage: Eukaryota > Metazoa > Arthropoda > Collembola > Entomobryomorpha > Isotomidae > Hydroisotoma > Hydroisotoma schaefferi. The sequence continues at coordinate 30,811 of JAQFZX010001355.1, read as the reverse complement.
GGGGGGGGGGAGTAATTATTCCGGAAAATGTTGTATTTGTAATAATTAATCGTCCATGTTATTTATTTGTACACATTTTTAGGGCAGTGGCCTCACCTTAGCCGAAAGGGTACAGCAACTCACAGATTTGAGTAACAAACGGCCGATAATCCGCATGAATGTGGCAAAATTCAACGAATTTGTGAAGGGGGTGCCCAGGAACTACTCGGTTATCGCGATGTTCACTGCCCTGTCCGCGGCCAGAGGTTGTACCATTTGTGGTCCTGCAAATGATGAATTCACCATCGTGGCTAACTCCTTTAGGTTCAACTCTCAGATTTATTCCAATAAAGTGTTCTTTGCCCTTGTGGATTTCGATGAATGCCAGAGTATTTTTCAGTCGGTTAGTAGAGTATTGATAGAGTTTTAAGTTGTTTTGTGTGGAATTTATGATTTACTTTGAGTTTGTAATTAATTCTGATGGTTTTTTATGTATAGATGAAGCTTTACACTGCACCGGTCTTCATTCATTTCCCTGCGAAGGGTAAGCCTTCAACTCAGGATAAAATGGACATCCAGAGATTCGGGGTGGAGGCTGAAGCTATTTCAAGATGGATTAATGAGCGAACTGACATACAGGTCTGAGAGTTGATTGATTTTATTTCCTGAATGTTTCATGTCTTTATAAATTTTAATTTTGGCTACTATTTATTTATTCAGATTCGAGTATTCAGACCTCCAAACTATTCTGGAACAATGGCTCTTGTAATCGTCTCGGTTCTTGTTGGAGGACTGCTATATTTGAAACGGAACAATTTGGAGTTTTTGTACAACAGAACTGCTTGGGGAATCGCCTCTCTGGTACTTCTGCAATTGCTTGAACAGTAGATGACATATTATCGGGTGGGGTTGTTAATTATCGGTGAACTTTATTTCATTTCAGTTCATTGTTTTCTGTATGACGTCTGGTCAAATGTGGAATCAAATACGGTCACCTCCAGTGGTACAACGAACTCAAAATGGAATTTCGTACATTCATCGGTCATCTCAGGGACAACTGGTTGTTGAAACTTACATTGTGTTTGTCCTAAGTAAGTATAGATGGTAGATTTATAGGGATTTGACAATATTGAAAGCGTCTTCGTCAAATTACAAAAACCCTTTGTTATGAACCCTTAGGTGCTGCAATTACCACGGGTCTAATACTTCTCATAGAGGCCGGAAAGGGGAAGGGAGATATTCGTAAACGAAGAGTCATGCTAGTTGTAGGATTAGCGATGTTCGCATTATTCTTTGGAATGATTCTATCAATTTTCAAATCAAAAGCACATGGATATCCGTACAGCTTCATAATGTCCTAAATTAATGTTGTACTGGGTAGCAAGGCTTATCTTATCAACCAATATATATTGTTTTTTCACGGGAGGTTTCTCGTTCTAATATTGATGGAAATTTGTTTTGACATTAAAGTGAACTTCAGGCGTCTTTCCTTTTTTATTCGGACTCATTTTAGAATATACATTCCAATCTTTAATCAGTTATGATATGTTAAAAATAGCATTAAATAAAGTTTCAGAAAATGTGATTATATTTTTCGTAAACCTTCACTGAAGAAGTTAGTTTATTTCATCACCAAACGTAAGGAATTACAGCTTTACGATCTTTAGGGTATTTAGGAAATGTAGCCAGGTACCATTTATGATTCACTATTCCTGTGATGACCTACAAACCCGAAACATTAATTTACATCGAGTAGAATAGAATAGATTCACGATTTCTGTTTGAAATTAATACCTGATTGGCCAAAACCCACATAGCCACGTAGTTCCATGTGTAATTTTGAAACCGAAAGAGTAAAGCTAAACTTGAGTAAACCAGAATTTCTCCCCAATAATTTGGACAGGAAACTTTTTCGAACAGTCCTCCTCTCGGTATTTGGTGCTTTAAAGTAACCACATTGTCACCTAATTAAAATGTGAACGTTCGTCAAAACCTAGCATATGCTCATATACATAGGCTTTACAAATCGAAATCGAACCTTTGTCTTTTCTCAGGCTGGCCAAAATTGCGTGTGATTGATATTGTACCCAAGATCCGTATAGGAAAATGATAGTAGCGATCCATCCAAAAATACTAATACGCGTCCAACACAAGTGGCCGTCTATAAGTTCCATATTACTTAAATAATTAGCATCGTGAATGCTTTCTTAGGGATTCTGACCGCATTTATATAGTTAACAGTACCACTGAATTCTGGATTGGCGAAAAATTCGCTGTGGGCCACAATCGAGAGCATGCTTCCAGTATAGTGAATCCACGTTAAGAGATAATGAACCACATTCATTTTTGTATCGGAGTAAACGCACACAAATAAGTTTTCATACAAACGACGCGTTACTTGCATTAGGAACAGGGATACAGCTAACACCGTTGTAGAAGCGTTGACTGTTAATACAATAAAATATAACAACTCAAGGAACCACGCATTTTGACAGATACTGCATTAGTACTTTTTTTATTTCGAAACTGTACCTGTCTGCAGACGAGCACTTCCTCCTGCATATCCTAATACTGTTTTCAGCCATGTACCCTGGGATCCCAGCTTATAAGTGGAGACCACAGTGTATAAAATGAAGGATTGAAGTAAAATAGCGTATATGTATACATGATAAAACCATCTAAAAACCATCAGAAATCTTTTACATTTTACTACTACATAAAATGACAAGGTGTATGATCTATGCTTACCTTTTTGGAACTTCAAACTTTCTAATAATTCCTATCCTTTGTCCAGAAGATGAGGGAACGTTTGCTCTTCCGTATCGGAAAAGTTGAAGAAAGGCTTCAGGTAAGCACTTCTGGGCATAGTTGACTACTAACCCTGGTAAAAATGTGAGCAATCCTATTCCAATAAAAGTTAGTTCTAGAAAGTTAATCTTGGAAACATCCATGGTTTAATTGGACAATTTGGATATTTTTTACACAACTGTTTTATACATTTTCTGCTAATTAATCTTTCCTATCGATCCTTCAGCAGGACTACTTCAATTCAACTACCTCAAATATACTGTTAAATGCTAAAAGCAAGGGATTCTCATATGCATTAAACCTGTAAAATAACTGTAATTTTGATTCTGCATCGCAGCCTCATAGTCGCAGCCTCATTCGTGTATAGTCAGTAATGAAGAAAACTAACTTCACTAACCGTACCGTTGCAATTTGCTTTAGCGTTTCTTAGTTGCACTCTGTAATGGTGTTGGAGTTGGGTGGGGTTTACTTTACTTCGACATTCATTTGTACAGAGGATAATCTAAATCTGATGAGTGTATCCTTCTTCGTCTAGATGCGTTTCGACTGTCGTGAATAACCAGTTTAAATGGCTACTTTTCTGCCCGTTATGCAAGCTTTTTGCCTTTAAATGTAATGTTAAGAGGAGATTTTTACTAGCTCAAAGTTAAAACTTCATTCTAAAACTTAACAGATTTACTATAAATATTAATATGCTTGCTTATTTTCTGTACATCTGTCTCGGTAAATGTGTCGTTAGGAACCGCATTTTAAGATGTTTTAAAAACATGTATTTCTCACAACGTCTTTAACAGAAATTAAGTTCGAGGAGATGATACCTGACCTCCAAGTTGCATGCAAATGCAAATGATGAGATACAAAGTAATGGACTTTGCCATGCATTTCGATTAAACTTTTGTGAAAGAAACCAAAGAATTTTCCTTTTAGGTTGTTTATTTATTATTTTAAGTCTCCCAAGCACATAATTAATTCGTTTACCAGCAAAAACCCTAATAATTATATCATATATGGCGATCTTTGTATGATTCCCAGGATCTCCCCTGTATTGGTGTAAAAGACCCTTTTTACCACATATATGGAATAATGGCTGCTCTGCTTTTCGGGTAGGAATCTCCAAATTTTTCCTGATACCACTTGTGGTTCATTATACCCGAAATAATCTGCAAAATATAGACCATGTAAATGATTCATCAACTGACCTAAAATTTGTGCATGAAATCGATTATTACCTGATTCGAAATCACCCATACTGTAACACAGTTCCAAGAAGTATTCTTAAGATTGAACACAACAGCTAGGGAAATGTATATCAATATTTCAGTCCAATAATTGGGACAAGATACCACCTCGAACAATCCACCTCTGGGGATTTTATGCTGCATTGTAGTTACCGTTTTATCTGCGTGTCCAAAGTATAAGTAAGATATAAGTACTAAACTTATTTTGAAACTTTGATACTTTAAAATAACTTGTACATCAACTGCAACCTATACTTACCTTTTCCTTTTCTAAGATCTGCCAAGCCCTTGTGTGCCAGATATTGTTGATAATTTCCATACACGAAAAGGATCACGCCGATAAGTTGATACAAGGATATTTGATACCCCAAGGATTCTAAAAAATTGAAAGAAACCTATTGTTTCATGAGAATATGAAAGGGTTTTAACCATATTTGAACTGGAATTCCCGATTTGAAGACGCTGACCTTTGTTCACTTTCCTCTTATCTGTTGCATATCCTGAGCTATGCGCAATTAAACTCAGGCTAGACCCCGTGTAGTGAAAAAATGCCAGGAAGTAATGAAGTAAATTCATTTTAGTATCCGAGTAAATAGAAACATAATGGGTTTCATACAATCTCCGACTCAAATGAAAGAAAAATAGAGCTGTAGCTAGGATGGTCACCTCTGCATTTACTTGACGTTAAAATAAAAAGCATTTTTAATATTATACTTCGAAGAATTCGATTACATAGAAATTCAGATAAATAAATACGAACTTATAATCTCCCGATCTTTGCCTGCGATATGTTCCAACACCAGAAACAGCCAGCTTTTCGAATCAAACGAGCTATCGTCCAGTAAAGAGTAATTTTTGATAACGGAGAAAAATACTGCTGCCTGTAGAGCTACTGCATAAATGTAGAAATGTCCAAACCAACTGAAATACACGTTATTTTATTCGCAAACACGAGCATATCATTTGGATTAATTATGAATTTTTACTGATGCAAGCAAATAAAGGAAGGTACCTTTTAGGTACTTCCATGTACTTCACCACCCCCGAGTCTTTAGCTGTGTTTGCCCTTCCGTATTTAAAGATGCTGCATAAGGTTTCCGGAAATAAGTGAGTGCAATAATTCATAAGAAGGCCTACAACAAACATTGCCACGGCTAAGGCGACAAATATATATGCCAAGAGATTTATTCCCATTTCCAAATTTTGACCCCTTGACCTGACCTTAGTAACAAATTATAGAGCCTATATTGACCTGTATTTATAAATGACGTAACGTACAAAGTTAAAGTGTAAGGAAGTTCTTGGAAACCTATCGTGGATTTGGGTAGAATGGCTTTAAAATGTTCTACCATTAAAGTCTCTTTCAGTGTGCCTTTAATTTCTTAGTACAATTACTTTTAAGCGTCACTTCCTCAACTGTCTGTGGAACAATCAAACTTTATCTTTACCTATAGCTTCCATGATAAATTCCTTTGTCATGCAGAATTTCATACAAATAAATGTGACTATGAACGACTGTGAATAGTTATGACATTTCTTTATGAAATGCAATGTTCTGCAAACAAACTAACTAAACATTATGGGGAAAAACTAATCCTAAAAAAACGTTCTTCAACAGGGTTTATTTGTTAACCTACGGGAAAAAAGGTAATAACCAACTTTGCTTTGACATTTGGTTACTCAAGAATTTCGGACTTTTGACATTTAAGGCCTAAAAAAGACGGCTGAACATTTTTGATTAGATCAGGTGGGTTACATTCTGTCCAGATATAACTTCTCCAGTGATACTTTGTCTACGCATTCTGTCAGTTCCTCCAGCAAAAAACTTGCATGCCAAGCGTTGCTCAATGATTATGATGAAAGCATTTCATTTATGGGATCCTTGCATGCAACAGTTCTTCAATAGTTTTCCTTAATTATTTAATGCAATGTCTCCCTGCTTATCTGACTACGCAATGCATGTTCGTTATCTTAATCCTGCCTAGAATCTAAGCGTAAGCGACATAACCTATAGTTTAGTGAGTAAAACTTTAAAAAAGTCTAAAATATTACAAACACTTTTATACATTAAGTGACAGACAAACGGAAGAATTTATTTAGCTACGACAAGAGATGATTGGACAGTTATTATAATAATTACTGGCACTCGTTGATGTTGATAATGAAATTGAGAATTACATTCACGGAAATTGCATTGCACTTTTGTACTATACATACAATTTACAATACAAAAAGTCTGCATCGCTAAACATCGCAGGCAAAATCATCGGGATTCTTGCGCTTCAGCTCCTCAGCCCGTTTCTCAACCAGATTGAAGATGATCCAGGATGCGATAAAGGATGGAGCGACTCTCCAGAAGTTTTCTGAAATGCGACGGATAGTGTTCGGAAACCCTTTTTTCACGACCCCAGCAAACGCCCGTTGTTCGAAAGGGGAAAGCTTGTAAAATATTATCCCTCGGACCTTCGCCAACTCACCGAACCCTTTTGCCCTGTAGAGATTTACATTTTACATATTAATTATGATATTATACCGAAATAATTCCGCAGGGGAATTATTCCTGAGAACCCCGATTTGCCATGGGGCATTATACCGGGGAGAAATTATTTCGGGGGATGACGGGGATGCATTATTTCGGGAAACAATCAATTTTCAATTCGCTGGCTAAAGTAAAGAGCTTTCTCAATCATATTTAAAATTATACAAGTTTAGTGCTCACATTTTCAGTAAATTCAACGGAAACTAAATCAAAATACAAGATACTACTCTTGCACGCACGGCACTATTTTTGACCTTTTTAGACAGAAATATAATCTCGGACTCCCTTGCTCCAAACTTGTCTCTCCAATCTCTTGATGAATCCGTCCGCAAGGTTTGGAAATATAGCCTTTGATTACTGATAGATGGACAAACGACCTGAGTTTGCTGCAGTATCGTCTCTGTCAAATGCAAAACAACTCGGTTCAATCAAATCCATCTCATCCTACATTTACATATGCTAATATTCTAAAAATGCTCTGATCGGTGCTTAAACTAACTTACTTTTTCAAAATAACAAATCGCTTCCAGCTCTCGAGAATCCCGATATCGATATCGTAGATCGTAGATCGTAGCAGAGATATATGAAGGATTTTGTGTCCCTTTCCTTATGCTTTTGTTCAGAATAATAAAAATTCTGTTTTTTCTGGAGTAGAAGAATTTGATCTCCAAAACATTTTTGACATCCGAGTAAAATCTTTGGAAGTGTCTACAGTTTCAAAGTTCCATAAATCCAAGTTTCCATGACGATGACGACACAAGCCCATGCAATTTCAGCCCAGCATCAGTCACGGGATCTTTCGTCATTCGATCATTCGATGAAATACCGTCCGTTTCGTCATATTTTATAAAATTATTTTTGTTTTACTTTCTCTCTTTCAAATCCTGGTTAATACTATTATTTTTAACTAAATTCATCCTTCCTAATAATTCATTCTCATTCCCAAATCCCAAACCAAAATTCATGAGGCTAAAAAAATATGCATATGAATATAAATTTTATCAAAATTTTATCTGTTCATCTGCTAAAATAATTCATGAAAGAACCTAACTAAACTGTATAAAAGAAGGCTTATATTTATAATTTATTAAAAAAATCCCTCAATTTTACACAAAATATATATCTTTTTTCTCTGTCATTTAGAATTTAGAAATTACAGAAAAAAGCATTTTGTTTTGTATCAGCAAATCGAGGCATTTTGGTTTCAACTTGAGCATAGAAATGAGAGATGTGGTCAACCGGTTGACATTTTTATTTAAAACTCTGCACAAAATTGTAAATTGTATTTTATTTCAGGAATAATCTGCTAAATTCTTGTAATTCCACTAAAAATCCTTGTCGTATTTTTGTGTATTGATTAATTGATAAGAATTAGCAAATCCTCGACCTCGTCCTCGACAGATAAATAAGGTGCGAGACTTCAGTTTTTTGGTCTTATTACAAAATTTAAATTTGATAAATTTAATTATCTCATTTTTGTGAAAGTTATGTTTTTTGTAAACCTTCTTTTTAGGTTAATTGGAGGTAATTATTGGTAAAAATGCCTAAAAACAAGGCATGGGGAGAGAACAGCAAAGCTGCGGAAGCCAAAGCAAGGAAAGCGGAGGCAGTCAAGAGTCAGAAGGAACAAAAGGATAAGGCCGTGGAAGATGCTTATTGGCAAGATGATGATAAAAATCTGGCAAAAAAACAGAATAGAAAGGTATTTTTTATTCATTTAGGAATGTGTGGGCTAAATTGTAATTATAAAATACTCCCTTTCAACTTATGCGGCGTTCGTCACTCTGTACCGTGTAAATCACGACGGTGGACTTCTTGCCTATTGACCTTGACCTTGACAAAAAGGTCAAAAGGGGTCGTGGTCAGGTCAAGTAGGTCAACAGGGGTCATGGTCAGGCCTGAGACTATTTATAGTGAGCTATCGTCACCGTAGATCCTCAGATATTTTAGTTGAGTAACTGTTACTGTTATGGTTTGATTGAATTAAAGTTATCGAACTCGCTAAGTCCTCAGTCGGCCGCTTTAGTTATTTTAGAGTCCAATAAGGTTCGCATTGGTAATGATTATGATTAGGCATGAGGCTTTTTTAGATCGTCTTGAATTTTTGTTTCGTTAAAATTATTTGGTTTTGAAGTTTTGTCGCGACATGTTTGTTTAGGGAATCGCGAACTGGAAGAAGAAGTACCTTATATTTTTTCTCGTTCAAGTTTTAACTTACAACTGAAGTACTCTCTTTTATTGTTTTTTAGGATGAGCAAGAGAAGAAAAGGCTGGAAAAATTGCAGAGGAAAACGGAATCCAAGACATTAGAAGAAGAAGAGAAAGAGAGTATAGTTTCAGCCAACAAAGCACAAGCCATACAGAAAATAACTCAAGCTCAGATATCTGTAAGTTAGCATTTTTTTAGTTTTTATAAACCGTTAAATATGACTGCGCAGTTAATTCTATTCTGTGTTTACAAATAAAAATAGGCTGAGCGAGAAAAACGAGAAGCTGCTGCAAGAAAATCAACAGCGAAGGCTAACGCACCTCCAAAACCAGCACCGCTTATAGAAAATCTTAATCGATTACAACCTGTTGAAGAGGCTACTACTGTTGACGAAGCGTTAAGAATATTAACTGTTAGTGACGATTCAAATGTTGCAGTTGATCGACATCCAGAACGGAGAATGAAAGCTGCATTCAATGCATATGAAGAGGCTCGTCTTCCTATGTTTAAGGCTGAAAATCCTAGTCTCCGTCTTACTCAGTTGAAGCAGCTAATTTTTGAAGATTGGAAAAAGTCTCCCGAGAATCCGATGAATAGGGAAGAAGTCGCTTATAATGCTAAGTAGGTTTTTTTTAAATTTTATATAGATAATCTGCCTATTATTGGATTTGGTACTGAACTAATCGGAAGAAATATTTGGAGTCACTTTTGCAAAACTAACAAAAATACCAGAGCTAGGGGCTAAATATAATCATTAAATACTATTGGAAATACCAACTTTGAAAACAAACCAATTTTTATTTTAAAACAAATAGGCAACTTCGAACTGATTCACTTCACTGATTATTAAACATTAACGTACTATTTATCACGATAAGAGCTGAGCGTGCAGCTTTGAGAACAAAATATCTCCTATACTATGTGAATATTTAACAATATTAGGAGAAAAACGAAATTAACAATTTATAAAAACGCGAAAATCGAATGGTATGACTAGAACAATGTTCACATTCGACGGGAACATAAAACTGCGTAATTTAACTGCACTTCTCTTGATATTTTCCATGTTTCAGTGGTTTCCTAAAATAAATACATTTTCAAATATTGAATAAGTATGTGTATGGATTTTTAAAAGTCCGTTTTATTTTAAATTGATTTGGTTATCTGTCCCTCACTTTTACTTTACATACCTGGCGAAGCCTTTTCCTCCTCTTCTTCCTGGGCCATGGATTTTAAAACGGAGTATTTGAATTGTTCAGCGATTCGGTTGATCTTGTGAACGCCTCTAACGCCAGCTTTAATGTACAAAACAACAAGTAAATATGGAGCTTTCAACTGCATATGCAGGATGAATGTTACGGCTTTTCTTTAATTTACCTCTTGGGTGTAAAGAGTCGTCTTCTAAGCCAGGCATTAGTATTGAGCTGTTAAAGTCCTCCTCTGGATTAGCTAGCTTAAGAAAAAAGTTCGTCATAATATCCAAGAACTTTTGGCTCTCCAGAAATTGGGGGTTAAAGGGTGCTCGTCGGGATTCATTGACAGATTCTTCTGGGGAACTATTACTGTGACCTGGAGGACTTGGATTTGAAGTGTGGAGTGTATCTTCATCGCTTCCATCTCCATTCTCCAAACAAAAGCTCTCAAGGTTATCTAAGTACAAAAATGATGTTTTTATGACTTCAGAGGATTCTTATCAACTTTCCATTTCTAATATAGAAAGACATTTCTTGCATACCAAAGTACTCATCAGGAGATACAAAGGAATGCTTCTTATGTTGAATTTTTCCATCGGTAGCCACATCGATTGCTTCTTCTGCCGACATTCCTCCACGATATCTTAATTCATTCATTAACTTCCCCTGCTGCCACACTTCGCACTCATGGGACGTAGAGGGATGATCCGTCTTGCAGTTAACACACCGTAGGAACCCAGACGTACATAGCTGCTTAGAGTGACGACCAGCACATAGGGAACATCGGACCTCCGCTCGGCATTGCTTTCCTTGATGACCATACCGGCAGCATTTCGTACATTGCATGGGATTTGGAACCTTAAAAGATACATAGCATGTTGAATATTATTAAGGACTCCGACTCCAACCCACCCCTCACATTTGTTAGTGTTACATATCAAAATCTAAGCTACCTGAACTTCGTAATCTCTCCCATACACCCTCACACAACGTGGTAGATACCGAAGATTGAACGAGATAAAGGCACAAGGTCGTTGACAAGGGCGACTTCTTCCAGCAGCTTTCTCCGTGATATAGCGAACTGAATAAACTTCTGGGAGCAACTTCCGGATTTCTCTCTTCAAATCTGCAGGCTCCATATCTATAGGAAGATCTTTCACGAATCCCACTACTCTCGGACTATTTGGAAAGGTCATCTTGATTGGGATGCAGGCAAAGTAGGTTAGCTTTCCCAAAGCTTCAGCCAATCTCAAATCATCCGTGATAATCTGCAGACCCCCATTCTTCATTTTTTCATATGCAAACTTAACAGCAATAGCCTCATGCGGATTCCCAACGGTAATATACTCCAAGATAACCACACGGATCTGTTTTACTATAGTGTAATCAGGAAGATTGGTCATCCGGCACCCACTCACCTTGCTGTAAATGGATACTTTGTACTTGAACTGCTCATCAAAAGAGTTGGAAGCCGGACTGTTGGATTTCTTGGATTGGTACCATTCAGGTGAAACATTGAGTTGCGACTTATGGGACGAGCTAGAAGTGGAAGAATCGTTTGGCGTTGTTGAAGTTGAGGGCCGAGACGGTCCCGATGAACCGGATGAAGTTGAGTAAACCTCTTGCGTCCTGTACACATTTATTCCAGGCTGTCCTTCCTTAGGTGATCCCGACATGTCAACGTCATCATCTTCTGCGGAGAAATAATCCTGCGGAGAATTAGTTTCTTGGTAGATGTGCCAATCATTCAAGGCCTCTTGTTCAATGAATCGTCGGTCCTGAATATTTTTCATGGGAGTATCTGCTTCCTCTGGTCCTGCAACTTTATTATCCTCATTATCCGTGATTTCTTCCGCAATTCTGGGCAGGGATGAGTTATGCATGTTGAGTTTTTCCGTATTGTCGCTTGTTGGAGTGTTTCCCATTACTTTTACTCTACACTTTTCTAAAGAATGCATAAAAACAATTGATTTAGACAACCGGAACACCATTAAACTTCGAGTTTTGATGTCGGTGGAGCCGTAATAAAGAGCAACTCTACCTTTATAAAATGATGCCAGCAAAGAGGTCAACTGGGAGATGCGATGAAGGGAAGCGTCCGTCTACACAGCAATTTCTCCTTTTTTATATAAAGTTTTTAAAAATTTGGAAAGCGGACGGTTATTCTGAGAAATCCTGTTCGATGAAACCTAAAAAAAATGCTCCAATTGGGATGAGAAATGGAATAAAAATAATTAAAAATGTATGGAAAAAGTCACGGAAGACGGGAGAAAAAGAGGAGAAAGCAGGACTGGAACGGATAAAAGAGAAAACACAAATGACAGCTTTCTTTCTCTTTCTCCGTAAGTAACGGAGGTCAGTGACCTTTTGTCAAGCTGGAGTTTTCAGTATTTCATGCAACTTCTAGAAGAGGTCACGAGGTCACGCCCTTAGGTCAACTTTACGAAAAATTGTATGAGTCAAGGGTCAAGAGGTCATGCAATGATGGTGCTTATAGGGAATAAATCCCATAACCGCAAACGGAATTCTTAAAAAGGGAAAGTAAGAGTTCATGCATTTTGATGATGTTGAAATAACGCTGGTACTTGTATAGGAGATAAGATGAATTGGGATAAGATATGACGAAGATAACCTCAAAATCTTATACTACATAGCTTTTATTTTTAGCATCATTGATTGACGAGCCAACAAATTAATCCGATAAGAACAAGAACACTGTTGAATGATTGTGAGATTATTGCTACAGAATTATGGTTTTTTATGATGATGACTACGAATAATGTATGAAGAATTAGGTTTTAAAATCAATAAGATGATTTCTGCATGTAGTGCAGACCAAAATTGTATTTTAGTGACTAACATGCAAATAACGTTAATTGAAAGCGGAATTCATTAATTCATAGAAGATCAGAAAAAGAAGTGAACAATCAATCTAGGAAATAAGATTAAAGCTTTCATGCAAGGTGTAAGTTGACCCAAATCCACTACTTACACGCTTAATCCATTCTGCTAATGGATTTCGGAGATAGCAACCTACTAATCTTCATGCTTCTCCGTCTTGTAAGACATTTTTATTAGAGTGAGAGAGAACGTCATTTGAGATGATTTTGATGGTATTTTCTTAAAATGTCTTGTAGTTAGTGCATATGGCATCGCATGTCATTAAAAAAAGTCATTTCTCTTTACGTCTATCTTTTTTATGTCTAAAATTGACAAATATTAATGACAATGATGACATCGTTTCGTCGTTACTTTTCGTTTCACCCATTATCGATTACCGGTTTTCAATATGTGTGATCATACATGAAAAATGCATGTATCGACTGAATTTCATTTCAAAATTGTATGTTGGATGTATCGCAGTGAAATTACAATTTAGATCAGTAGCCCGTTTGCAAAAAAACTTTTAATTTTTCTTTCATTTGAGAATTTGCAGTTGACCATTTGTTAAAGTTGGTCTAGAGATTTATTTGTAGGTATTGAAATCAGAGCAGAGCTTGAGATGTTGTTGGCTCGTGGTTTTGGAACCTTTGGATTCATGAGTTTTGAACAGGTTGTGGTTTTAGTTTTGGTACTGGTAGGAAATAGTCAGATAAGCTTTGGTGAGAAATCCTTGTTTGACGATTTGCCATTGAATGGGGCACTTCCGGAGGATTCTTCTTACAAAACTTTGACATCACCATCGGAGTTGAAGAAGGCTAAAGCTGTAAGACTTGATAATGACGACCAAGAGGCAGCTCAAGATAGAGCTTCTGTCCAGCTCCACGTCGGGGGTACGCAATGATACATTATTTTATGAGGTGAAATGTTCATTAAGGAAATATCGAGTAATAATACTTATTTAGACATTGTACAACCGGTAGATCAATCCTTATTTGACGACTTCCCTGATCACGGAGCCCTTATTCCTTCATCTCCAAGCCACAAGGAAAGACCAACAAGAGATTCCGTTGACTTTGAAATAACTAGAGCGAACCCAAGTGACGAGTTTGACGTGCCATATTGGGATTCCAAACTTCTGTCACCAATCGTCAACTCTTTGGCAAAATCTCCCCCTTCAAGGGTACCAACAATTTCTCATTCTTACGGTCCGCCGCCACCACAGCGATTTCAGGGTCAGCGGTACCTTCCACCACCGCCACCGCAGAATGTGAGGAACTCTTTTGGTCCTCTTATTTCCAAGTCCTTCTCATTCTTTCAAAATAAAGGGTACAGCCATCCTCAGCAGCGTCGACCTTATCCACTTCGTAGGGACGAGTTACAACCCTCGCAAAACAAATCATCTCATCATCATGTTTCTGCAAATTCTGGGGGACCCACTGTCATAGTCTATGCCCATCCTAACAAGGGATCATACCCGTCTTTCGTTTCTGACGATCAAACCGTTTCAAGTCCAGCTCCTTCTCAGCCGAGTAAAGAACAATCAAAAAATGAAATCCACTACCATTATCATATCAATAAACAAGAGGAAAGTGAGAATGCTCCTTCCAATGATAAGGGTAGTGGTTATTCTTACGTCCCCAAAAGGTCTAGACGGCCAAGCACTTTATTCTATAGGAATCCTAAAGTAACCCAAGCACATGGTCCACCTCCAATGCGTCAGTCTCCCGATTCAACAGGAAGGAATTATATATCCCAAAATACAAATTTTGTATTATCTGGAAATACAGAACATCTTAATGACGACGATGATTTTAGTAGAAGAACTTTCATTTCATCTTCAAAGGGAAAGGGTAATAATGATAATGGATATCGCCCAGCAGATTCTGTATCTCTCACACGACCATCTACATCTTATGAAGTTCCTCCTGCATTTAATACCCCTAGTTCATCATACAACGCTCCAAGCTCAGAGTATGGGGCCCCAAGTAATACTCCAGAGCATTCTTACGGTCCGCCAACCGCTCCACCCCCTGGACCTCCAGCAGGTCCGCCTGGCTTACCATCATCAGACCAAGCGTTTGGTAACGATCAATATGAAACCACAATAACGCTGCAAACGATTCCTATAACTAGGCAAGTAACAGAACTTGTTCAAGTTCCCAACGTTGTCCATAAAGTTTCGTCTAATCGACCTTCATCAATAAGTCAATCAGATCAGGCTGAGTTTACCCAAGATGAACCGGTTCCACCTCCTTCTTCCGCTTACGGAGTTCCTTCTCATCAACCGAGGCGTAAAAATATTCCTAAATCGCCACCGAATAACTTAAATTTGAAAGCGTCTGAACGCCCGTTTGACTCCCATTTGTCTCAGATTTTGGGCGTTGGGCCACCTTCAAACTCTAAAGACACGGTTTTGCAAGAGCTTTTACTGGGTCAAGCTCGAAACCCTGGGTATGACTTAACTCTAGGTGACCTCGAATTATTCTCTCTTCTCCAAGGTTCCAGGGGTGGCTCTTCATATGCAAATGGTATTCAGTCATCTGTATTAAATCCTCAAAGAAATATTTTTGGTGGAGGCCTTGGTCTTTCATCCGGTTCCGGTGTTTCAAGGTTCAATGGAGCTAACCTGTTTAACACAGGATTGCTTCAACAAAGAGATCAAGGGTTGGGCACAGATGGACTTGGAACTTTGAGAGAGGCTTTCAGAGAACAGAGACTGCAACTGGCGTTAGCTGATTTGAGAAAGCAGTTGAGGGAACAAAATCGGGATAACGTACGAGAACGATCGGGTTATCGAAGTTTGTTTTCGAAGGGGGCTTTGCTTCTCAGCGCTTTGACCCTTCTACCATCTATGGTGAGCCCAATGGTTTCGGCTGCAGGTATTGGTTCTGCTTCTGCAGCATCTACTATCCCTAATTTTATGCTTCCTATGACCAATATTGGGAGAAGAAGGAGACGTTCTATTTCCAATTTGGAGACAAACTCTCTGTCGTCTCCCTATTGTAATTGTTTGGAAATCTGGGCTTTGAAAGAGGAGAAAAATAGCACATTACCGTTTAAAAACTTGGCTGCTTGTTCGAAGGGCATGAATGACATGCTACTACCTTTTGCATACAAACCTTCAAGCAATCGTTTATCGAGAATGGTGAAGCATTTTGATGGAACCCCAACTGAAATAGAAAACGCAGTGCTACTTGCAAGACTGTTGAAGTATCGTGAGGAAGGGACCAACGGACAGTTTCCTTGCATTACAGAGCTGTGGAAAGATATGCAGCTGAAGGTGCAGAATTAAGCAAAAAGTTACATTGACATACATTTAATATAACTAAAGCATAAGGATATTTACATCGAGCTTTGAATTCTAAAATAATTTTTTAAAAGGGGTTTATTTTTGCATTTTCAGTTATGTAAAATCAAGAAGGACTGATGTGATTCATCCAACTAGCTCAAACCTGAACGGAAGAGCAAGAGCAGTCAATATCCTTGTCGCTTAACATTTTATTTCATTGTTTCAACAAGACGCAAATAAAATTGATTTCATTGAAACTATGAATGATTGATACTAAATATTGGTGTTGATTGGTTTTACATTCCTCAGAAGTCATAAAATTCTGACTGACCATTTATGAGTTAAGTTAAGATTAATGCTTTTAGAATTTTGTAAAAGCTCTGTCTATATCCATTCTGGTTATGAACTCTCAGCCATGACGGTTTAAAATTGTAAAATTGTAATCGTTTTTGATTGATTTACTTTTTCTTTCAGCTTTAGAATGGAAAGTCAAAAACAGTAAAGACTTCAAGCTAAAAATAGACATTAAAACTATCTATGACATTATGCATTGTGCATGACTCTTAGCAATAAATTTCACCGATTATACATGCCTTTTGCTCAAACCATTTTTATGACTCATTAATTTGTTCATAAATGAATATGGGTTCTGGGCTACATTTCCTATCTAATATAGAGTCACATTATGCCGGAACTTGTTAAAAAATAAAAGTGTACGCAGATATTCCGACACTCCAACTAAACTAATTCCAAGATCCTGTCTGTCAACTCCTACTTTGAAAAGTCACTGAATATTCCGTTCAGATCATTTCACGTGAACGTGAAGGGCTAATGAAAGGTTCTTAATTTCACTAAAGCTAAACCCAGAAGTAATTTTCTGGTCAGTGCATTTTAATTACGCTTAAGTATTTTATTATGCTGGAAGAAAGTGGTTTGCCCTGCTATTTCAGGTAGCTAAGCTTAAGTGTAATATGCAACGTTTTTTGGAATTGGAAATGAAAGTTGCAAATCCCATTTGGGAAGTTAATGAGAAGTAATTATCTCTAGTACTCTTATAGCATCCCATTAGGTTAAAAGGGTAAGGAATTAGTGTGGTTCAGCTTGGATTTTTTGACAAACAATGTTCTTCGTAACAATCGTTAAATTGAATGGGCAACTCGTTTCACGCATAGGTGCTCAAACGTGAAGTTTGTCACTCGGTAGTTTAAAAAATTACAATTTTACTTCTATCGGTCGAACTTCAAAAGGGGGTGGTGCAGACAATTTAAAAACGTGGAATATTATTGCCTATAAAATCAGATAAAATAGTTACTACTCTGGAAAAATTAATTGTTTCCTGGTCATGCTATAAATACCAAATCGTTCAATGCCTCAAGACTTGTTATGATTTACTTTACATCTTTCTGCATAACGAATTTCAGAGATAGTGAAAACCACTCCATATATGTACTCATCCCAGAGAGCATAAAAATCCAACTTTAGCAGTTTATCTTTGATCAGTAATTCCCTGTCAGTTGAATCGTAATTTAGTAAAATCTTGCGATTCAACTTTGTCATGTCATCTTTTTGCTAAGCTATAATGCATTACAATTACAAAGGAGTTACAGACTTTACGAAGAATGGTCACATAAGGATTGAATATGAAAAATAGCTCTCAGTTAACTTATTTAACTTCACTCACGGTAATATGTAACAGCTTCGATACAAGAAATATGTATTCTAATCTACATGTAATAAGAGTTAAAAAGGATAAAAAAAGGTTGGAATTCTTCAATGTTATTGACTTTCTTTTTTCTAAATCATTTGTTGTATTCTGTGTCATCATAACATGTGTGATTGCTTGGAGTTAAGTGTTTAATCGTCGAGGGTTAAGGGTGGTGATAAGACAGTTGAATTATGATGCAACATAAATACTTGAATTATTATATGAAAGTGAAATCTAAAAGTTTCAATAAATTTGTTCTATTTATTCTACACGGAAACCTTAACGTTAAATAATCGCATTCGCAACTTTAGAATAATCAAAAGTATACCTTCGGCCTTCGGCTTTATTTAGACAGGCGTGTTCTATCTGTCGCCTTAAAGTCTACTCGAAGCCTCATAAAACTAGTCTTATCAGTATTTTTGATCGTTGTTTTAGTAAACTGACGATCCGTAGCGAAACTATTAAATCGGTGGTTGATTTTCCGTCATTGTCCATTGCATTGCATTTTATTTTAATAATTAATTGTCTTTTCTAATTCCATTACCCTACCTTTAAATCAATGAAGAAAATTTAAATTGGGATAAGTTGTCTTTTTCGCTTTCGGTTTGTCGAACTTCGCATGACTCATATTGCTCGTTTCAATGTTTAGACTTCTAAGAACTTTTATCATAAAAATCCTACTTGTGTATTATAATTGCTTATGTTTTCAAGCCCACGACCAAAATTATCGTGTACATTGAAAAACAACAATAAAGTAGATTAATTCAAGCAATAAAACCAATAAAATTATAGTTTCATTATTGAGAGGTACTCGTACAATAAAATAACAATAATCATTCTACTTAAAGTTTATTGAGTTAGTAATGTTCGTAAAACGCATCTTCTTTCATCTTGAAATTTTTTTTCTTGTCTTACAAAGCAACAAGTCTGGGATGGATAATTTATGTGAGAAAGTTGCTGTGCTGCTCGTAGAAAAGTGGTTATTCCCCAGTTTTTACCTGTTTTGACTCAAAAATATATTCATGATCGATTGCCGAAATGACTATCTTGAAATAATTGCAATCTGATAACGTTGAACTAACATGGGGGAGGATGTTCATAGATACATTCATACACGGACACGAGCACGAGGAAGGAACATTTTTATTGAATGAAATGATTTGTTAATCATCCCAGTTAACTTGTAAGAATTTGCGTTGAAAATTTCTCTTTTAAAAATACCAATCCATGCCATTCTGTAGGGTAGTAGGATCATGATCATCATTTTACTAAATAATTCTACGACGAGCCGTTTATCTACTTCGTCTGTGATAATATTGCTCTGATCAACTACCTACTGAACTGACTACTGAGGCCTTTGAATGATTCAAGTTAGCATAAATTTATTTATTTACCTTTGCATACTTGCTTTGCTTACGATACGAGTTTACCATTCAGTCAGTGGTTCAGTGACCGAAAGTAAACTGGATTCCCACACCTTGGCTTTGCCTTATCAACTTTTGAACAAAAGGTTCGACCTTTTGATAATTTAATTCTATGTTTTGGTCAAGATCATTAATACAATCATCATCGTAATACAAGTTATCCTATTGTATGCGCATTATGTATGTTGGCTGCTATAAGTGCTAACCAAACTAAAGTTTACTGAGACTGTTGAATGAGATCGTTTTTATTGGATGTCTGACATGTTTTAGATTTAACTATACTTCAGCCTCTTTGGGTATGTTTGGGTGTAAAATTGGATATGTTCATTCTTAGCTTATAACACGCGCATGGAATGTTATCGGTTTATTAAGAGGTAGACGAAATTCTTCTACGTTATCGTCATGCAATAATTGGCATTCAAGTTCAATTGCTATTAATCTTTGTCTGCAGATTCAATCAATTAACAATCCTGTCCGTCCTAAATCCGGTTCGGTTTAGCTAAACCATCATATTGTATAGAGTTTCTGCGAAGTAGTTTACCACAATAATTATTTGGTACTTTTACTTACTTCAGCTCAAACTTTTAGTTGGAATTCTCTGTAACTAAAGAAATATCTTAAAACCATCCAAATAGTTTGTTAATCGTCCGTAATGAGTAATGCAAACATTCTCACCACCTACAGATACATATTGTTACTGAATGTCATGAGCCCTGAGCGTGGATCAAAGAAATGTCATATGCTTTATTTTACTTACCGTATTTCCGGAAATTACCCCCCCCCCTCTAAATAACTCCCCCCTACAAATGACCCTATTGAAAAATAACTCCCCTCCCCTTTATTACCCCCCCCCCCCTATTTTTTCTCCATAAATCATAATGAAGCTCAGAAATTAAATATTTATCTCTGAAGGCTTGATAAAGCAATTGAAACTGTCACTGCAGTGTTTTTATGCGTTGATTTTTTTCTGTTTTTTAATTCAATAAAATTTAGGCAGAATTTCATCAGAATTCTCAGTAGCTCAGGCAGTATCAATATTAAATTTTAAAGTTAATGAAAATTAAAAGGATGCTCAGTTTTACATCGGCTGAGGCTGAAGCATTCTTTACCTAAACTGAATAAAGGATGAATTATTAATGTTTTTTATAAAATTTATTTTTTTATTCCTTTTATATGAATTATGATTTTCTAGGCGGATTTAAATTTATGAATACCCGATAACTGATTGCAGTTTCAAACAAATTAAATCACAATTTGTAATTTCCGGAAATGCGGTAACTACTACAGAAAGAAAATGGTTTCTCAAAAACATAAGACAAGTAAAACATGTGTAAAGTGACCACTTAAATGATTACTGACATTTTGAACTTTAATATTTTAATTTGGTGTAACAAGTAACAGGAGTATTCTTTACAATGCACCTACGCAAAAGTTACTCATGGCATGGGTAAGGTTTTCTACCTGTACAAATGCATCATTAAACACTACTCACTCATTTGCATAATGAAAGTTTCACAGCTACAATGAAAGAATGCTACATCGTTCAATATTCATCAGTGGTATGCCCGTGGTAATTCTTCGATTGATTTTTTATAGAACTGTTCTATCAAAAATAGCCGCAACATCAAAGAAAACAAGAATTTTGATGAATCAGGAAAAACATTACATCTTCTAGGCTAGTAGCATAATTTTTAACTACTCACTAATATTTTTTATGCAACAGTAGCAAAACAAACATAGTCCCCTCGAAAAAATGGTTACACAAATTGCGTTTCGTATTCATGGATTATGCTAGTTATGAAATGAAAATTTCATCGTCATCCGGCACATATTTGTCGCAGTCCCAAACACTTAGGCATTCAATCTCAAAATTGTAAAAGTGTAACAAGTCTTTGTTTATTTACCTCATAACATTTTTTATTGTTACAAGGTAATCTGAGCGAGTAATAACACCCTGCAAAGGACAGGATGTTTTGTATCATCATAAGATTTTGATCTTAAAGCTCGCTAAAATAATTAGTTTGACAATTCCAAACTTTACAATGGGACCAAGTGAGAGTTAAGGCGAGGCGTGGTTTTTGTATTATTTGTATCACTTCAACGAAAGACTAATTTGTTTTGCTAAATCACTCTAACCTCACGAGATCAACGCTTGTTTTTATAAAAGCACATGCGACTTTGTCTCCTTACAGTAATTACCTCACGCATAAACTTTGCACTTCAAAACGCTTCAAAAGCTTATGAAATCTCGATTAACATTGTGTTCTTTCATTCTTAGGGGAGTCGTCATAAAGCCTGACAGTTTGTTATGCTGTAAGTTTCTAACTTTATGTAGTCGTATAAAGTGATTTGAAAGCTTTTGATACTCTAAATGTATAATCAAATGCCATGGTCCATCAACTCCTGTCGCGTGCAATTCTTACAACAACAAAACTGCTTTATAATCACACTCCTTATGTACTTTTATGTCATTTACTTGTACTTCAAGACGGAGGGATTGTTTGCCAGGTAATCATCAAGAGTAAATCTTCAAGCATATTCAGAAGGTGTAGGAGTAAAAAATTGCATTTCTTTAGAGTAGTAAGCAATAGTTATTACAGCAGTTGTAGTACCCAACTGAACGTGATGGTCTTGACAGAATGATTTCCTATCAAAAAGGAAAAGTTGGCCCTTTTCACCTCCGACAAAGGCAATACAAACAAATGGGATTAGGATGCCTAATTATTGAGGATATGTCGTCAGAAGTAGAATATTATCTCTTATGAATTCTTGTAATCGTAATAATATCTTGTATAGTAAGTGAACTAAGTGATGATGGTGAAGTCTGAGGGGTCTACGCCAAACTAATGTTATAGTTTGGGGATGGGTTAGGTAGGTTTATGAAAAGTTGAAACAATGAATGAATGAATGAGGAGAGGTGCGGAAAAGGCTTAGATAAGACTTTATTTTAAGGGACTTCCTAAAGTTTGTCTGAAAATTGTTGGTTTGTCAAGTGATAAACTGTTAACTGTATGATAGGCTTACTTACTGGTAGGAATACGCTAATTATTTAGCTAGCTAAATGGGAGAATTATCCTAAAGTTGACTTCACTCTTGGGTGCAAATAATGATATCCTTATCCCATCGGTATTTATGAGGCAGTGGATTTCTTAGCCAAGTCCACTGTCAAGGTAGCATTGGTTAGGAAAAGACCTTCTTTGAAAAGTAGTAAAGCTTATTGAGAGTAAAATATAGCGAAACTAACTGTGCTTTTTACCAGTCGATCAACTCATCGCCATTCATATATTGTACGGCAAGAAGTAAGGACGACGCTTTTAAAATCGGTTACTATTGATATTGAAGTAGTCAAGAAGTTGCATAGAACAACGTGAAAAGGGTGAAACGTAGGCCGAAGAAAAAGGCAGGTTAGCTTCACATAGTGACGAAACCGGTCTTGTGGCATTTGATTAGTGACTAAAAGTTCAGTTGATCAGTTCCTCATATTTGTAACCTGTAACCTAGCTGAGGACAAGAGTTTTAGATCCTCTTCAGTCAACAGTCGTGACGAGGGCCCTGGTCGTCTGTGTGTGAAAAAAACTCGGTGATTTTTACAACCGTATTAATAATAATCGTTCGGATTTACCCGCAGTGATTTTATTTTACTGTGTTGGACCTACACAATTTATTTTACTTGGAGGATAATCGGTACAAAAGTTAAGGTAAGGCATTGCTTTTATTAATTTTGTTATATAGGAAAAGAGTAAGGATTTTAAAAAGATTCTTTAGTAGTATCATAGTTATTACCATCATTTCACGGTTTAGCGAACTAGTTCGACTAGCGTTCAATCTCATGCATCTCTCTCGGACCTTTCAGAATGCAAAAGGGTTGGAAATTGTATAAATTTGAGGATCGTAAATGCCAATAATATCGTAGGGGAAAAGTCGTAAATGTTCTAATGTTATAAGAAAGAAGTAGTAACTCTCATGAGCTAGCGAGCATTTCATAGTTGCAAAAAAGAGTTACACAAATCGTTTTTTTTCTCTAATCTTTAGAGATCAAAATGAGCCGAAGAATAGGATTGATACTTTTTATCACCCTGTGTATCATGGCCTGTGCCCTGGCAGGACCTACACAAACGGGAAAGCTCCGAAGGCTAAAATCTAAGTCTCCAGTTCATACAGCAAAATCCTCAGACTCCAGTTCATCAGCGGATACAAAGGCCAACGAAGTCGGTAGCTTCGATACCACAAGAGCTTTAATCAAAACAGCAAAAGCTCTAGCTCGTTCTCACAGTACCTCAGAAGTTCTTACACTAAATCTGACCAACTTGCTAATTTTGGTCGTCCTTAAGGCCATCATTTTTGGAATCGGATTGTTTTACTTTGGCGGAGTTAGTTTTAAGGGGGGCCACGATGGGGGTCATGGACATGGATGGGGCCGAAGTTTGGATGGGAAACCTACATCAATCATGAGCCAAAGTGAACTTTTGTTGATGCTTACCTATGTCTTGGGATCCTCGTCAGATAACTATGACTGCATGTACCGTGTCGCCTGTGAAGACCCAGTTAAGGCTAAGGACTACTTGAGTGCATCCAATATGCTTCTGAAGGGAGCTAAATACGCTAAAAAGTGAGTTTATTCTTTTCTGTTTCAGTTTCCGATTGCATTCATTTTATTTATTCTCTGTTCCTGTCCCTGTTGCCTACTTTTCGCTTGTGTCGGACTACATAAGTGGTTACTTCTCATAAATGCTACTACATATATTCATAAGCAGTATTATTTTAATCCAAGGTCTGTGCATGTTTCTAATATTTCTAGTCCTACGGGTTAAAAGGTAAAAGTAAAATTAAGACTGTAGACTCATAAGTCAGAATTTTCCCACGAGATTAGGAGCCTTACGCTCATATGAACTTTAATTAGCTACTGTAGTAAAAATATGCAGTGCATTTATTAATTTTTCACCCATATACCTGCAATTAATCTATTATGGTTAATTTATGTCTCTAGGCACACTGCCATTTAGCCTAATTGGTATAGTTTAAAGAAAGAAAGGTTCATTTGCAAAGTTTTAATTGGTCAGAGCTTATGCCCCTGTTACGACAAATGCATAAAATATGAACGATCATGAGAAAAATATAGGTTGAAGAGTTGGACAGAGCTCAATTCATGTTTTGTAAGATGAGCTAAAAGATAAAGAATGCTGACAAAAAAGCAAACAAGTGCGTTGGTTAGTAGTTGGTAATTTTTTAGGAGTGTATTAGGTCGGCAATCATAGCCTTCGACTTGCTTTAACACCGAGAACTCCGTTAGGGTCAGCCAGCCTTCCTGTTATGGCTCAGCATCTTGTCTTTCATGTGTTACTTGCCCCCTGGAAAAGCCGGATTTGCAACTTTTTCGATCACTTGAAACTAGGTTTAGATTGAACTGCTTAAAACCAACCTACGTACCTCTAAAGATTCAACCTCATTTAGTATAATATGGCCAACAAACCGCATTTGTCTGCATTTTACGATGTTATAATACTTTTTAACAAATTTCCTTTTGCATCATCTTCCTCGTCTGTAGAAGCTGAAGTTACAGCGTACATGTTATATTTGAATTAGTGGCACATACACGTACACGTACACCTATAATAACCTGTCAGTGATGGGTCAATATGCTTTTGACTTATACACTCTTCTTTTTATCGGTGGCTCTTCTCAAAGTATGTCAATTTAACTTGGGTACAATAAAATGGGAAAAACTTATACGATACCTTCTGAACAGCATTCTACTACTAGTTTTACATGAAAGGATACTGTCTGCTTGTAAAATTCTTCCTAAAGAAAATTAGCCTTCAAGGATTTGTAAATTGCATTTTCCTAATTTTTTGATATTAATTTGAAGATAGAACCACAATAATAATAATTTATTGCTTTAATCGCTAGCACGGATGCTCATCATAGTAATTTATATTAAAAATTAATCCAATAAATGAAACCCCAGATTATTCACTTATTATACTATAATATTACACAGCTCATTATCCTTTGTATTAAAAACAATTAAGAATTAAAAGTGGACAGATTTAAGCACTAATTCCCATTTCAGTCAGACACCTTTGTATTTTACTGAAGTAGGAGGAAAAGTAAAGTTTTCCTAGCACAACAAGTGAATGTGCACGTAGTTGAATGAACGGAAGTCTTCGATTTCTTTCAGACAATTTCCGTTCTTTTATTACTTGCACTGCACTCGCATGCTCCTAAAAACATCGTAAAGAAGATGTAGCATATTTAAAATTTGTCGGCACATGCCACGATCGGAAACGAATCCAAACTGAATAATAAATGCATGAACGGTTATATTCATGTCAGAGTTGGATATGTGCTGAAATATTGGTTAAGATTTGACTTTTCATTCATAGGCAATGGTAGCATTGCTTATTCCAAGTTGTTAAAATATCGTGCATAGAATGCACACGTCCTGGTAGCGTGAGTTCGTAGGAATCTTAATTTTTTGACGGGATGGCCATAATTGTTTTGATGAAAATATTCAGTATATAAATTAGAGCGTGGATTAAGACAGATTTATTCAAATAAATTCTAGAATTTAGTGATTACCCCTTCTTTCTCAGTTGTTATTAGGTCACTTGACCAAGAAGCCTATTGGCGACCAAGTTTAGTAGATGACCACTAAAACTTCTACAAACTAGTACGTTAAAATGTGGTATTTTATGCACATAATGCTTTAACATGGCATAGTTACTCTATAAAGAGTTTTAGTTTCAGTTTTCTTAACGGAAAATGGCAAAAGATATTTAATAACAATGTAATACAATCAGAAGTAAAGACTAGGTATGCAAGATTCACACTTGAACTTCACTCTTCGCCTGCATCTTACAGTAAACTCAAACAACTATATGTGCCTGTGATGCTTGAACAACTTTTATAATCATAATAATCATGTACTTTTATTGGTTGACTAGCAAAGTAAAAATGGGTTATTAGTAAAATGGAAATGTCAAGCTGGTTGCAAACACAATTTAAAGACTGCATCAACTCACAACTGGTTAAAATAATCTATACATTCCTTCTTCGTAGCTCTGTTTACAAAATTGTGAAAAAGATACATTATACTGCACGAAATACTTGAGTATTTTTTCACGCGACGTCTTTTGTCTTCAATCATCAGCATTCGTTCTAAGTTCATTAGCTGAGGGATGATTTGTTACAACTTTCTTCAAAATTAGCA
Organism: Hydroisotoma schaefferi; assembly: GCA_034682405.1. Classification (NCBI taxonomy): domain Eukaryota; kingdom Metazoa; phylum Arthropoda; class Collembola; order Entomobryomorpha; family Isotomidae; genus Hydroisotoma; species Hydroisotoma schaefferi. The sequence goes on along the minus strand of JAQFZX010001355.1, from coordinate 4,334 downwards.
TTTACAAGTTTACGACCGCTTCACTTTTACTTGGTCATCATTCTCAGCCAAGCTTCTACGAATTAAGCATTAATTATCATGTTTTGTAAATTACAGATTCCTCTCCTACAACCCCAAGTATGAAGATATTGTTCGAGGGCTTCATGACGCTGTAGATCATAAAAAGAACGGTGGTGACTGTCGAGCTAGATACGTTTGCTCAGATGTGCCCAGTTTGTAATAATAAAATCGCGTAAATTCTGTAAATCACCAGTGCTTTTATATGAATCCAAGAGAGGCTCATTCATTCAGTAGCAATTACAATTACAATTACACTATGAAGGAGTCCGTCTTCGTTTAAACGGTTCAACAAGGAAAGACGCTTCTCTTGGAAAGTATAAGTGTTTAAATGTGTGTGAGGGGACCTTCCTATGTTATATTGTTGAATGATAAATGTTTCATTAGTTTAGCAAATCTTTAATTGTTATTGTTTTTGAATAATTTTAAATTGTTAATTAATCCTCGTTTCTCTAAGACTAATTATTATTATTTAGACAAAGACTTTCTCTTCTTGTGATTTCTTTACAAGGAGAAAATTGAAGACAAAGCTAATGAGTAAGGCTACTTTTTATACGAAGAGTTAAGTGATAGCTTCTTAGTTTAGTAGTAATATTTTACTGGTGCAGGGATTATATGCTCAGCAAAAAATGCTTCGTTTCATTGGTTCTCTTACCTGGAAATTTATCTGAGAGTGAATGAATGAATTCAGCAGTATATAGACAAATATGCACCATGAAATGTATGGACCGGGATCAAAACCTTTCACGTTGGTTGTAGCAGCAAAGGGAAGTCACTAAATTTCTAACTGTCATTTGGTACGGTTAGTGGTGGAGCAGCGTGTGGAAACCAAAAATGCAAAAATCCTATGATAAGTTATTAAACTGGATAGGTTCACAAACAGTTTAAAGATAAAACGTAAATAAAAACAATCGGCTTATCAATAGTTGCCTTACAGATTCAGAATCCTAATTTTATTTGGTATAACTACTTTATTACTTATTTTCATTGAATCTCCATCATCAAAAGAATGTTACATACCTTCGCAAAATTTAAAAAACAAAGAATGCAATTTTAGATTAATGCGTACATTAAAATAAAAAGTAAGGGAAGAGAATATTTAGCATGACATTTTAAAACTAGAACAAGCGTTGAGACTACAAGCCTTAAAACCTTTTTGCAATGCAACTTGTATACAAGTGCAAAGAAAACTTCTACTGAACAATGAAATATTAATATATTTAAAAAAAGTAATCAGGATGTGTATGCACGTAGAGCTGTAATAACTTTTTAATTGTAAGATCAAGTTAAAAAGGTCGTTACCCACTGCCATGCATTACCAACAACCTTAACTTCTCCAACCTGCTATAGCTTTTTTCGAGTTTTTGTCTGCAAGCTAAGCTAAAGGTAAAGTAAAAGGTCTATGAAACGCAATGAAAAAACATCTGCATTAATTGAGAACATCTCCGCATTATATTGATACAAGATGCAACATTCTTGTTCAGGTTTTACTTACAGACAGGATCTGGCGTGGGATCATCCTTATATCTAACCCCAACTGGATTTTTTGGGTCAGTCGAATCAACTTTTGATGAACAAATCAACTTGTAGGAGGACTTTTTCCACTTGAGATTAGGTCTCCCTCTCAGTTCTTTCAATAAACATCATATTCTTTAAGTCACTACATGCATCTGCACAGCATCTGCAGTGCACTCATGACTGAATGACCCCATATTCTCATAAAATGAATCATGACAAGTTCCTAACACTTTTAATCCTGCATAGATCCCTTCAGACGTGATTATTTAAAGGGTTGAGTAGTTTTTTTAGCGATATCAAAAATCAACATTCTTTTACTCAATTGTAATTAGTAAATCATTTTAGAAATGGTTTTATTGGAGTGCACTTAAGAAGAAGCCATCATATTCCGGAAAAGTTACATTCAAGACTGTGAAGTATGACAATTCATTACCGGAACGGAAAATTTTAAATAAAACTTGCATAAAATTGCTTTGAGGCATACATTTTCAAGTAAACGTCAAATTCAAAACGCCTTTTACTAATTTAAAAAGTCAGCTACTGCAGTAAACTGTCCTTTTTAATGACTGAACAAAACATAACAGTTTGCCCATAACAAACGCTACAGAAATGAATGATAAGAATAGTTAGCAACTGGTACCAAAAGTGCTATTTATTTGGTGTTTAATTCCTACCAGACGTACATCCATATAAAATTAATTGGTTCTTTACTTCAAATTGCGAAGAAGTGCATATGTGCGACTAGACCACTAGAAGTGTTAGCCAGCCTATTGCATTGGGTTTAGTCAAACCTTGCAGTAGTGTGTCATCCTGGTAATTAAGCTCGCTTCATTGGATCCCATTCATAATCCTTAGAGATGCGTATTCATTGGTTAGTTTTTTTTAATCCACGGACTGACTGTAACGTACTCTAATCTAGAATGAGCAGATAAACGTAATGTTTTAGTTTTTACCTTTAGACTAACCTATAAGTTCACCATTGTAAAACTCTAGACCATAAATTCTTCCCTCATTCTGATTAAATTAATAGAATCCTTATCCATTAAATACAGGTAGTCTATAACAAGTCCATTTATCATTTGGACACACAATATCTCTGGTTCTTCCTTGCTGTTAGACTTTCAAGTACGATTTTTACTACACGAATGGGTGGTGTGTAGATAGATGCAGTTCATGTCAGTCATTTCATTTAGTTCCTGGTGTATCTGATCGTTGTTCGTACATTTTAAAATGTGTGTTAGGCTCAATGGTAAGGATCCCGTTCCATGTAAGCCGCAGGAATTAATAAGATTGTTTCAATAATAAATTTGAGTTTTTGCTACTTTCTTTGGATTATTCGGCCTGATTTTAATGAGTGCGTTTATGATCCTGTGTGCGTAGTATGTACTCTGATTACTCAAGTGCACAAAATCCATTTTCGTGTTTATTAGTTGACTTTTATTGACTAGTTATTAATACATTTTAACCATACACGTATAGTAGAATTGTTTAAGTTTATTGGTAGACAGTATATTGTTATGAGAAAGCCATTCAATATGTAAAATAGCAAGTTTTATTTTTATTACATACAATGAATACAATCAGGAACGGGTATCTATCTATCTTTATAAGACGTATTTAAAATGTTATAATCAGGATCAGGACAGTTAGATTTTACACCTTTAGCTTTTTATGAAGTACACTATATTCGTAGTAAATATTTACCTAAGCCCTTTTATATTCCTTTAAAATTCTCTAAATACTGGTTGCTGTGCACGAAACAGGACTGTAGAAAGGAAATTCTTCTTAGTTAGTGGTAGAAAAAAATGATTTGTCCTATCATGTTATGCTACAATTGACTGCCAAAATTGCAATCTAGCTAGAGAATACACAATTTCTTTTTAATATGCATTAAAATACTTTTTTAAGTATGCGGATCTGCTGATTTTGAACAAAAAATAGTAGTTTTACAAGATTTGCAAACTTAAAATTTGCATACAATGAATGATATTAAATTATTAAATCTTTCACATTGATGTTACGTTGAGGCTTCTTTAGCCTTGCTGAAGGAATGTACAAAACTTTCACTTTTTGGCGAGAATAAAATTTCACTACTGCTTCTGTTACTCCTTCAATTAGATCATCATTAGAAATAACACTCATGCAACAAAACCAGACTAGATTCAGACAGACAGGTGTATGAATGGGAATTGTTATACAACGATTGTCTATCTCTCTCAATCAAGCAGCAGTTATTGAGTAAGAATAGAGATATTAGAATCTTGAGGCATTCAAAAATGAATTCTTATCAGTACAACTTCAAAATACCGTATTTCCCGATTTAATTCCCTCCGAAATAATTCCCCATGGGGAAAAAATTCCGATCCCTCAAATTGAAGCTTTTTTAATAAGAGAAGTTAACTTTCTCAAAGGATGTTGAACCTTTTTAAAAGAGCAATACTTAAAATAAATTTGAGAAGGGATTTTTTACCATAAAAATTTCGAATTAATTTATAATTAGCAAAAGTAAAGAATGCGTTTTTTTACTAAACTTTAAACTTTTTTTGTAATTCAATTAAGGAACTACTTCAGAGAATGAACATAGTTGAAACAAAAAATTACTAGTATTTTAAAATTGACATTGAAAAAATTAAACTGATGAAACGATTCATATTCTTTAGTTTAATTGCATATTCTTATTCATTCAATTTCAGTTTTAAAATAATTATGAATTACTGGGAACGGCTGGTTAATTTTTTCATTTTGAAAGACAAATTCAG
>JAQFZX010001354.1:0-31399 GCA_034682405.1 Hydroisotoma schaefferi | reverse complement strand
CTGGGAGAAGATCTTCCCAACACTTTGGAAGAAGCTGAGGCATTCGGAAAGGGTCAAAGCTTCTGGAATTGTCCCATCTGCGCAAAGTAACTACCGAAGCGAAGCCTAAAACTGTGTAATAGTATAGGACAGTTAGCGTATTTTTCTTGGCCTTATATGTGTGCTTGGTTATTTTTAAAGGGTCAAAGAAGACAAGCAGCCAATAGAAGAACCAACAGAACAGGTTGCTATTCAAAGGAGGAGTTTGAATCTACGGTCTTCGTTAAGAGGTGAAACCTACAGGTCCAGTAAGATCTCAGGTAATTCCCGAGATGGCCAGCATATGCATCCTCCAGTGGCACTTCAACCGTTACCGCATTGATTTAACTTTGATTAATTCATATTTTTTAGAAGTTTGGAGTGTTATATTCATTGTTGTTGAAAGCTTATTAGAGTATTTAGCCTTTTCGAACTTAAAATCTGAAGTAGCCTGCTTGTAGTTTTGCATGTGCTTGTGAATGGTTTAGTCAAAAGGCTTTCTTTACTTTTAGAAAGTAAAATGAGTTGTAATGTCCGAACTAGAGACCCTATCTTACCCTACGAATGATAGACGTGTCTAGAATTTATCCTACTAAGCTTGACAACTTTTATATTGGCTTTTTATAACGCTACTCGTCCTAGAATTGTCTTTTTAGTTGACAGAAAGAGTAGTAGTGTTTTCAACCTTCAAGAAACCGGCAGTTAGATAAAAACTGCTTCATATTTCACCTTCTTAAAATCTCTTTTAGGGAAACGTCGTAAATCGGTTACCCTAAGAAACATCGCTCTAGCAGTAGTTGCTTTCAACAAAATGCTTCCCTCCGGTTCGTCAGCAGGAAGTGACTTCAACACCTCTAACAAGGAATCAGGTAATTTATAGGGTTTCTGAATTTTGTTTATAGTAGCTCTAGCTTTTTTAATTTGTAACATTATGCTTATTTCGCCAGAAGAAAATAATTCTCCTCGCTTGCTAGGCGTAATCGATAAGCTCCCTCGCGAACCTGCCTCTGAGACTTCTGTAGAAGAACCAGGTAATTTTTAGAGTTTCTGAATTTAGCTCAGTTGCTCTGGGTTTCAATTTTTAACATTATGCTTATCTTGCCAGAAAAAGGAAATCCTGCCTCCTTGCAATAACCTCCCTCATGTACCTACCTGCCTCTGAGACCTCTAAAGAAAAAGCAGGTGATTCGTAGGATAACTGGGTTGTTACTCATCATGCTATATTCGTGTGATTTTCTGTAATAATGCACACTTCACAAATCTCATTGAACTGACAACTGTATATGTACTAATCGAACAAAAATAAAATTAAAATGTTGGCAAAGATTTCTTAAAATATGTAGCAATTCATCATAGTCAAAGCTCTTTCTTTCACCAGGAGCATCTTTCAGAGGCCACAAAAGCCAAACTGCATCTTATCTACGTCTCCAAATGTAATATAATTTGACATTGACAATGACTTACGAAGTTTTACGGCTAACCCCAACTAATAATAAATGGAGACTTCACTTCCGAACTTACTTTTTCCCGTACTAATACAGTGTGCATTTGCACTATTCTGTATAAGTTTCTCCGCCGTAGTTAACGTTTATTTATAACGTTAAAGGTAACAGTTAAAAATAAAATTAACAAACCCACACAGTCTCTGCCTGCTGAGAAAGCTGCAACACATTTCATCATATTCTTCACCTTTGCTAAGACAGCTCTTGAAACACAAACAAGGACAAATGTTGTTTGCATTTAACGTTTAAAACCAACGGAAGCAAACTGTCATTCAGATTCGCATAAGAACTTTCTTATTTTTGGGTGCCAGACGCATGCATTGGGTAAATCTGTGGTTTGGTAAGCAAAAAATGCCCTTGACTTCAAACTTGAAAAGCAGAACCCTGAACAAGGATAAATGAAAAAACCTTAGCCAAGTTAAGATCAGCGAGAAATAAGCAAAGCAATTTGCAGTCTCAATTCAACTTGAATATAAAAATACATGAAAAAAGTACCATAAAGGAAGAGATTTCAGAACTGACAGTCTGCTGTGCTATGTGATTCGAATCCTAAATTGTAATTAGATTTACAGTAGAATAATATTTTTTACATGAAAAGCAAATAAGAATGTCAGGAGACAACCGGTCCAAAACTTTAATTTATGAACCGGCTGCATTTCGTTTTATTTAATTGCAATTTCATTACTTCCCGTCACCCGTCCAGACATGGCAAGTGCAACATAACATGTAATGTAACCAACCGCATCGTAAAATATCCTAGAAGTCCTTGGCTACTTTTCACGGGCTATGAGCTCTGCACTGGTACTTACTTTAGATGAAACTGTAGAAAGGAACAATTCAGTTTCGTGTAACAAGCTTGAAATCAATATGTTGCAAGATACGGAACTAGAAAGTATTTTTTAAATGAGATTCATGAGGTCGGGATAATTCCTGTTTTGTCTAAAAATGTCGATGCAAACTTGTCCGAATGTATGGCATTTGCATTATTCCTAGAATTTGATTTATGTTTGGAAGATGTGACTTAGTTTGAACGATTCAAATTCAACTGAAGCTTCAATTTCCCAAAAACCTTTACAAGTACACGTACGTACTGGCTATCTTGTTATGGCTTTGATTGTATATGGAGCGGAAAGGAATGCGTGTTTATTTCTGGGTCTGGCACATCAAACAAGGGAAGTGGTTCTAGTTAACCAAGCGTGTATTTACTTGGAAGTGATTACGTCCAGCTCTTGAAATGGGAATATCTTACTGTGTGTAAAAGTACAAAAATATACCGTGACAGTTGCATGAAAGTCATTGCTTCCAGAAACTCTACCCACTTGATTTCTTATTTTTAGTCAAGCTTTACATTGTACAATAGATGGGATTCAAATGGGTGGTCCTTCTTAGCGATTAGTTAGTTAGTATGCTATGAATCTTGCCTTATGGTAATACCAGAGAAGCTAGAATAGAATTAGGATTTAGGTTCCGCTCTTGTTCCGTTGTTTGGGCTTCGATCTGGGAATTTCTGCAAGTGCAAAAATCTCATAAATTAATCAAGAGAAGTTTTTGTGTTTAACACCCATTCAAGATATGGACAATGATTACAAAAAAACATGATTACATGATCAGGAAGTTGAGTAAAATGGCAAACGTTATACAAGTGAACATAAGGTTTCCCCTGTTGTAAAAAGTAAAGCAATTTTATCATTGAAAAGGTCATGCAACAACTTTAAAACACGGATTATTACAGTACAGAAAACAGGAAGACGACTGAATTCCACTGAAGGAATCGACACTATAATGACAACTTGCTTTACACTCGGTCCTATCTATTTTATATGAAGGAATTACAGATTTACATAGGAACTATTGATTTCCTAAAATCGATCAATTGCCTATTTCTTATTTTAAAGTAACTGCCACCTTCAACTTTCAAACAGACAAATATTCTGTAGTTTGTATCGATTTTAAGCGTTAGCCTTTGGACCACTTTTAATCAAGTTGATTATTCAAGTACCCTGACTGAATCGACTTTGAATACGAATATTGACTCAAGCAAAAATCGAATCGATCGATGTGTTCCCTATTCTTTCCCTAACTTTCTCCTGGTTATTCAGTCTTCCCCAAAAGCAAACCCAAAAACAACTTCCATTGTATACTACGAGTATTCCAGTTACTCCAGTTGCCAGTGATAATATCGCTCATATAATTTTTCAAAAGCTTTAATGAAAGTTCTGTAAATTTTAATCATTTTTTAACTCCATTTGCATCTCCATAAGAAAACAAACTTTATGAATTCGAACCTAGCGTACATCGCAACAGAATTAAAGCATTGAGAACACTTCAAAAAGCTTAAAGCCATTTCCTTCCCACTCTGATAGTCAATTTCTTTAGACCAAAACTAAGGAAGTAAATTAATGCTGCAGTTTGATAGTCATATCCTGCATTTCTTGAATCTGCTCATATTATTGGCAACGAAATATTTTGTCACAGGAATGAATCATGCATCCCAATAATTTTCAAGCCAGTTAAAAAACAACCACCCAAATCTTGTATAGTCATTTTAGCATAGTATAGCAGGAATGTAATTTTGAGCAGGCGAGGCTTCGAATTAGACACATAAAAGCGTTCACTGTGGCGCCTGGTTTCTTAAATATTCATAGCATTCCATTCAACAACCATTGCATGTAATTTCATTAACAGGAGAGACGCTTGAATGTGGAAATGATCTGATGGTGCAGTATGCTTAGGTGAAGATTAACTTATCGTCTTATCAGATGCCTTATGATCACAAATTAATTACGTATTACGTCTCTAATGCCCACACGGAGGATTCTGACAAGTAATAAATGGTTGATAAAGTGTCATGTTCCAACATTCATTTTTACTGTCCAGATAACCAACTAGATAAAAATTGGATTATTTCCGAATCAGCGTTAACTGATGCTTTTACGGGGGACCCGGTGAGTTATATGCCGTGCTTTCGTTTTTGAAGGTTACGAACGAACAGATACGAACACAGACATATCTATAAGAGGACCAATCAACATTATTCAAAGAAGTTGTCGAGGCGAGGATTAAAACAGTTAATTAATTAATTTCATGCCAACTCAGGAATTTTTCATGGTCAATAGTTGGACAATTTTATTTCATCAACAAACCCTATGGCCTATATGACCTTGACCACTTTACATGGCATTTGGTACTAAAACGAATTCCCTGTGTTATATGCGTTACTACGAAAATAAAATGCGTGCAAAAAAATTCTATTGCAAACCATTCCATTTGCACTAACACGTTTAAAAACCTTTTCACGTTGGATTAAAATGCCTTGATTGTGCGTGATTCGAGTGGTCAAGTATTAAGTATGGTAATATTTCAGGTAGAAACAGGTTAGTTAGAAGCAATTTGTTTTGATTTGGACCAGTTTTAAAGAAACTTCCTTTATACATCATTCTCTTCCATTCCATTGTAAGCATTTTGGAATTAATTGAGTAGAAAAGTAACTTTAACTACACTGATACACACACAACTAGATATTAGTTCTGAACCCAAGTAAATCGAGGTCCCTGCACGCACATGCCTAAGGGTTTCGTGAAGTTTTTAAATCGTAGGGTAAAAGCATTGCTTTTATAAAAAGAAGCCATAATAATAAATCGTAAACAAACGGAAGGATAGCTGCCTTTTACTTTATTGCGTGCGTGGTGAATGAAACTTAAGTTTGTAAATATGCTTTATATCAGTGTGTCCTTGCACGTAGGACTTTCAAGGAGGCAAAACGGAGTTACGCTGATGAGGTTCCTTCTTTCGTACAAAGAAACTAAATGCATTTATATATAGGATTATTACATTAATAGCTCAAATAAGGAAAATGCTACATTTATAGGTTTACTTTTTCTAAGAACATTTGCTCAAAGAGGTATTTTGTGTATCGAAAGTGTTAAACCACTATTGCATAGAAGGTTACCTAGCCTGTCCATTTATTCATATCATTACCAACCTTTTAACTTAGACAAATTCTTGGGTTTTTGCTTAATGTGAAATGGATAGTTACAAATTATAATATGCCAGTTGACATGCTAGGGCAGGGCGGAACTTCGTGACCTAGTTTAACTGGAGTTTTACCTAATTAATGAAAGTACAAAGCTTATTTGAGGCACTGAATGTATTAAAAAAAAATTCGCAGAAATCCTTGAGGCCAACAACATTTTAAGGTGTGCAAACAATTATTTTACTTTCTTCCAAGCTTTGTAATCCTCAGCTCGATTATTTTTTACTCCCCCGTTCCCTAAGTTAAAAGGCTTTAATAGAAAAAAACACCTACGCAGTTCGACTTCGATTTTATAAGGGCAAGGAAGCCAAACAAGCCGTGCTTAAACTCTCTGAATAGAAATGAATGGTATTATGTCTTTCTCCATCCCATTTTCTAAGAAAGCTTCTTTACTAAAAATAAATTATACCTTGGACTTTAATTCCGTTCCTCTACAACCTGCTCTATCCGACCGAAGTACTCTATTTTACTTTAGCAGAATAACATTGTAAAACTCTAGTCCTGTTCCTTATAAAGGGTATTCAGTTGAGTACACAAAATAAATTGGATGAAATGGGAAACTCCAAAAATGATGAGACATGCAGTCGCCTTTGTTAATGGGCTTTTCAGGAGTGGTCATGGTTCGAAAAACAGGATTAAGGTCGTATCATAACTGTTTTATTTACTCCAGAAGTAAATATGCTGAAAAAACTGTTTGCGTCATCATGTCTCATGTCAGTCAGCCTGACAGCCTTTGCATGCCTGTTAAATTGCGCAATCATCATCAGGCATTTTTGTAACGATGACCTACAGGTTGGTTGGTTGAATAAGTTTTTCAGAAGTTCTATGTTCATTCTATAAAAAGCATGAAGTTCTCGTACACATAATTAGATGGGACCATAAGGAAGAAAAATAAACCTTCATGTTCGAAAAAAGTAGCACAATTACTTTTTGACTTATAAAAATAATGCCATACGACTGTACTGTGTGAATGCGATAAGGGAAAAAATGGATTTAGTTTCAAAATTGAAGCCTCGAATGTGTCGATAATATTCGGAATATTTTGGTTTGGTTTAGAAAGGCATTTTTGATGGACGATTGCTTTTTATGTGTGCTTAACATAAGCTATGGTCATAACGTGATTTGTTAATGTAATGGTATTTATTTAGAATTTTGTGTTGACAAAACATTGGATTGGAATATTAGAAACCTAGAAAAAAGTTCATAACAAAACATTAAAAAAGTTACGTCAAGCATAATAGATTAGTTTTACTTTTACTGTACTTTAGCTATTGCGTTGCGTTGCAAGAGAAATAACAATTTACTTCAGAGTTTTTTTCTTTTTTGACAACTTTCTGCATGAAAAAAACGTCTGCAAGAAATTACAAGCCGGCAGGCGTCATTGTAATTTTGCTTACTCCACGTTTACAAATATCTTGGTGAAATGCCAATGTTTAGGTTAAGGCAGTTAAGGAGTGAATGCAGAAACATTAAAACTAAAGCTTTAAAAGTAAAAGATACATTTATAATATGATTTGCGTCTACCGTATGCTTAAAGTTATTTTTGAATTCCATTCCATTCCAGTGGTTATTGGTCCGTCTTGTGGATGTTCAATATACAAAAGCTTGGAATATTCAGCAGTTACTGGGAATAAACTAAAACGATTTATCAAGCATTTTTAAATTCTTTGTGACACTATACTGCACTGTTTCAGTCTGATTGCGATCGTAAATAAACCTCGTTTACTGCTATGATTTCCATGCTAAAAAACTTTTAGTATTTTTTAAGTATCAACTGGCTAAAGCAACTAACCGGCACGGTATGTTCAAGGCCATGATGTTTACGAAGTTCTTCCAACTCAGCACAATGGAGTATAAATAACCTTCTACAACTAAATTGCATTTCTAAAGGAATAAAATAACAATTTAATATAATACAATTTAGAAAATGCCCGTGGGAGTAAATTTTGACTTAAAAGATGATGATGTGTTAGAAGGTAAATACTCCGGGTGTCATAATTGAAAATTGACAGACTTTCTGCATAAAACATCTCTACCTTCCTACCAAGCAATATTAAATACTAGACATGAAAGACTTAATCCATTGAATAATATGAATAATTAATCATAAAAGGCACTGACTGCTAAAGCAATTTTGTATACACTTACTTGAGACTGAATATGTATGTTAATTCATTTTCTCATCAGGGTGTTAACCAGTTCAAAATAATTCGTGTATATAAGACATGTATTGGGTAGGTAGGTAGGTGGCTGGTCAATGGTTTAAATTCGTAATCAATATCCTTTGTTAAAGTACAAGATAGTTTTCGCAAATCGGAAATGGAAGGTAGAACTTTCTAGCATTCTCTACAACGTTCTGATTTAGCTCTATACCTCTAAGCAAAAAATTGGTGTGTTTTTTCATTCATTGAATTTTGCAATAGAAGCAAACCAAGCACGAAGGTCTGGAATCTGAGAAGTAAATATTATGATTAAGAAATGCTATCTAATCTGAGCGGATCGGATTCGGAATTTTTTCCAGGATAAAAGCACAGGCAGAAATTTAAACTATTCCGAACCGTCGGGAAATGAATGGACTTATTTATTTGCTAACTGATACTTCAAGGAATGCTTGTAGTGTGAATTTAAAATGTTTTGAATAACAGAACAGGGCTAGCGTGGTCATTTTATTATTTAATCATCGAGTAGTTTTGTTTTAAAATAGCTTATCTAATCACAGTAAATGTTGGTGAAATTTGATTCCTGTTGAACTGAGACTTTTGCAAAATCAAATCAACAAGGGTAGGATTAGCACGGACACAAAACGTGTTTTCTTGTGTGCAATGTTATAATTCCTTGTAGTACGGATTTCCATTCTAAATTCTCCGTGCATCTGCCATATTGAAGTATAGTTTATTCGAGTCTGCATTATGATCTGAATATTAGTAGATTATTTATTATTATAATGTTGCTCGAAACCCCTTAACAAGAGAGTAAACACAATATGGAAATCTGCATTTAGTTTTATAATAACAGCGTCGGATATGCAAGCATATACAAGCATGAAATAAATGGAACTAGGTACTCTTCGCAGACAACTACAGCTCCATTAATAGCCAATTAAAAATGAATGGCTATCAGATTGCTTCCAACCAATTAGGAATTTACTAAAAGGTTACTAATTGCTAATAATAGCTTGAAGGTAAATTTGAACATCATATTATTTTGGCCACAAAATGCCAACAAACAATAAGCCTTGCACTGTCACTGTTGCCCATCATTTATAAGTGCAGGGCAACATTTCATTTTTACTGAAGCCTGAAGCAAACACCGAGGGAATCCACTCAATGTTGCGATGTAATGTAGCAAAACGACATAACGGCAACTGTCATGCAGAGATAAAACACCACGGACGAAATTGAAAATTAAGGACTACCTGGTGTAGCCAATTATAATAGTTGAGGATATAATTTGGGGCTGAATTTGGGCGACGATAAGATCCATTGACTTATCTTTCCTAACTTAATACCCCCGTCATTTAATAGCTGCTCTTATTCTTCCTCAAAATAAAAAAACATTACTTCCATCAACTTTTACTTTAGTTTCCTCCTCTATTTGCCACTTAAATTTTTAAAGTGGCTGATTTTATTATCATTTTATCTTCAACATGTAAGAAAGAAGCGGACATCGTTATGTAAAAATAAAATGTTTGTGGTCCACAACAAAGCAATTAACTAAGAAAAGCTACCAACAGGCAGACAGACGCACAAACAGCATGAAACACATTATGAGCATGTTTTGTGTTCAATACAAGAACTCTGCTTGACTGAATGAGTTGAGGTGACTGACTTCAAATGAGTTCAATGTTGAGATTAATATCTTTCTCTACACGAGGATTCTTATTTCATTACTAGCAACTAGCACTACATAACTTGTTGTATATGTGTGTGTGCCAAAGCCGGCGATAAGTTTGTTATTGAAGAACGAATCTCATCTCGTGTGAAATATTTTGGCAAAGCTATTCTACCATCATACAATGCTTGGTTCTTTAAGCGAATGTAGTTAGTTACCACAGCCTTACTTATGTAGCTACGGTTCGGTATCGGTATATTCATGGTATGCCATGCATACCAGCATTTCGTTCCATTAAATTTGAGCCGATTTGGTTAGGTACTCTAACTACTAACCAAATATTGTCTTCTATCGATCTGATCTACTCCACAAGCATTTAGTTTACATTTGGTTTATCTTTCTCTTTTCTACATTAGTTTACACGCTAGTTAGCAAACATAACTTTGGCCGAGAGAAATAGGAAACCTGTCTCCCTCTTACTACTTGCACTAGGGAAAACTGGGTAAACAGTAGTAAATTAATGAAGGAAATGTACTAAATTGTTTGGACTTGGAAAGATTCCATTGCAAAAATCCTGAGAGCATAGGTTTCTATCTAATAGAATGTAACGGGGCTTTTTTCCAGTTCGACTTCCACTTACAAGAGAGCCGTATAAGCTTAGAGAGGTTGGGATATGTTTGCATGTTTACGTATGAAAAAAAGAGGAATTGTTTACCACTTTTTGCAAGGATTCTGGTTAGCATGGAACTCTTATTTACAGGGGCCAGCGAGGTGTTACCCGTTTCACCGGTTATAACTGGTAGTATGTGAGGGCATGCCAGATCTATAAAGGAGTAATGATGAAGATTACATTTTATTGCGACGCAGTTTACGCTTACATTCGCCAATATTCTGGGTGGATTGAGTTATAGGAAGCTGGGAAGGACATAGTTTAAAGCGATGACAATAATAAGCAACTAGGTCACAAAAACTGGATGACAATAATTGTCTGATGCCATGATGAAAGTCTTTTTTAGGGATTGGGGAGGTTAATTACTATATTCTCCTGTATTGTGCATGGAATGCAGGTATGTTGTCTAATTCTTGTGGATCGATCGGTTCGCGTATTCTAGACTTCAGAATTTTAGATAGATCAATAATTTCTTGAGTGGTTATTAGTTAAATAATAGTACCTAAAATTTATTATTACTTTTTATAATAATTAAACCGATCTTAACCCTTTTATTAATTTTATACACCAATTACTACCATACTTTCTGATCTGCAATAAATTCTATGAGTAATGCCAGGGATGAATAGATAGAGACATTAAACAAATATTTTGACACGTTTGAGGTGACAGTGATAGAAAAGGTCGTAAAAAGCACATATTGATTAATGTGATACATAAATGATGATGATCCATTTTTTTTTATAGAAACGAATTATATGTAATGTACGTAATAGCGGAACTAAACTTGTTTCGTCCAACGCTCACGTTCTGACTCAGTGATCTTTAGAGTGTTTAATTTAGTTTAGTCTGGTTTGATTGGATGTGATAATGGATTTTAAAATAAAAACAATATTTACTCTTTTAAAAGGCCACCCGAAGTGTTGATATCGACATGTATATTTTGATCCATTTAATAACAGATCGTAAAAAGCATGCGAAATGAACGACTACTGATTTCTGATTCGTTTACTTTGGGAAGCTTACAAGGTAAATCAATAATAAGAGTGGAATCTGGTAAATCACGGGATTACATGAATTCTTAAAAGTTCCTTTTTCACCAGATGAATATAATAACGTGGATTTTTATCACAAAATAAGTTAGCGTTATCAATTTCATGATAATAAACGGTTTAGAGGGAAGAATAACATTAATTATGGAATTATCCGTCCAACTTAATTCTAAATTTATTCCCTAATGCTGTTTACGACTTATTATGCAACCCCACTATTGACTGTACTGTGGAACATGCATAGTTAACTAGATGATGTAGAAGATTTAATTACAATTGTCACGATGTGCTCAATTTAATCTAAGGTACATATTCTAAAGAGAAACCATGATTTTTTCCATCTGTGGTAGCTATATTACTCGTGAATATTATTTGCAAAGTAAGTACTGGACTGGATCTGAAGTAATTGGATTCAGATCCAGTCGAACGACTGGAGTAATTCTTTTTGCGAGCAATTAATTTTTATAGGATAAGTAGTAGTTGGATATCTCTCTGTTATCGAATGTTTCCTGTAGCATCACCCTCACATTATAAGACTCCATGTCTAGTGATATGGTAAGGCTTTTTCAAAATTAAATTAAAATGTAAACTAAAACTAAATGTTGCATAAATCTTGGGCCACATAGATGAGTTAAATTAAACCAGGTTTACAATGTAATACTTCGTTGGTTTGTTAGCTATTTAATACTTTGCGTGTAGCTAATAAACGTTTTACACTCAAAGGAAGAGTAAGCTACCTGTTAATTAGAGGTCTATCTGTTTCATTTTGCTGTACAAAGCTCAAATTGATGAATTTGTATCCTAAATTAGACTACAATTAAGCCGTTTGCTTATTTAACTCCAATACTAAAAGTCGCAAGGCTAATTACTGAAAGCATATTCTCTCCATAGCCCGTTGTGTGACGTACGAATGGAATGTAGAGGACCCAAGCTAGCAAATTTAATTAGTAAACTTTTCTACTGAAAATAAAGAACTCATTGAAATAGTACACTCTAACGAGAACATGCATTATAATTGGAATATTCATGAAGTTGCCACTCCCCTGATTCATAGCATAACTAAGGTAGTAGTAGTACAGACAAACAGGCAAACATACCGTATTTCCCGATTTAATTCCCCTGGGGAATTATTGTTTAAAACTCCGATTTGCCATGGGTAATTAAACCGGGGTGGGGAATTATTTCGGGGTGGGGAATTATTATTTCAATCGAATTTTTTGTTTAGGACCCAGACTTTTTGATAATTTTGGTAGTAATTTTAATTAAAAGTTGAACCAAAAAATTGACTTTTTGAACTTTTTTTGCTTAATTTGTCTTTCCAAATGAAAAAATCAACCAGCCGTTCCCAGTAATTCATAATTATTTATAAACTGAAGTTGAGTGAATAAGAATATCCAATTAAACTAAAGAATATGAATCGTTTAATTAGTACAATTTCAGTTTAATTTTTTTAATGGCAATTGTAAAATACTAGTAATTTTTTGTTTCATATATGTTCATTAGCTCTAAAGTTGTTCCTGTATTGAATTACAAAAAACATTTTAAAGTTTAGTAAAAACAACGCATTCTCTGCTTTGGCTAATTATATTTAAAAAATTTATGGTAAAAAAACCCTTCTCAAATTATTTTAGGTATTGCTCTTTTAAAACGGTTAAACATCTTTTGAAAAAGTTAACTTTCAATATATCATTAAAAAACTTTGAATTTGAGGGATCGGAATTTTTTCCCCATGGGGAATTATTTCGGGGTGGGGAATTATTTTTCAAATGACCCGAACCCCATGGGGAATTATACCGGGGGGGGGAATTATTTCGAGGGGGAATCAAATACGGGAAATACGGTAAGCAGAGCATTCGAATTACCCGATGCGGTTCGAAATCGAATTGACGTAATAGAATCAAACTTGTGCCTCGTGCATGATATCAAGTGCCAAGAAGTAAATATTTCCCTGCATATCCTCTACATCTTACTACTCGCCAAAATGTTAATAAATCTCTTTTAATCCACGTTGGCAAAACATTCCCTGCATAATGAAAGTAAAAATTCTCTTTGATTATTCCACTTTAATCCTATGAAACTACATATTCAACAGACAAAGACTCCTTGAAACTTTCCTGGCTTGTTAAGAAAAATAATTCAGATTGCCTTCGGGAAAAACAAGTCTTTAAAAATACCCAAGGAGAATATTTATCAAGTTGCTTTGTTCATCTTTCGAAGGTTTTAAATCACGATCTGCCTCTGCCTGCGCTGCATCTGCATCACAGATTTAGATTGCCTGCATTCTCCGATTTTTATTGCAGCTAGCAACTTGGTTTCATTACTCGAATATGTAATAAAACCGGATTTATATTAAATATTTTAGGAAGCTACTCGGTTACAAAGCTGTTTTGCGGTATAATACAACACGATAAAATTTCAACAAACACGTCCGTACAAGCACTATAATATAACCAATCAAGTAAATTTTGCTTTCCTGTCTTTACATTTTTCAAATGCTTAACATACAAAGTGTGAAGTTAAGACAATTCAAGTATAATTCCCAATCAAAACTTGACTACTGACTCATATACGAAGCTTATCAGCCATTACTTACTGCAGCATAAAATCCTTCACGTTCAGTCATCATTGCCTCAAGTAATTTACTTTTTTTTACTAAAGCATAATCACAAAAAATGGAAAGGATTGAAACCTAGATATGCTAGGAGTATGGATGATTTGTTTAATAATTATTTCATCCTTGTTCATCCTATCCCACTGCCTCTAAAAGGTCTTTTAAAAACTTCATCATCACCACTTCTTCTCAATCATTATCATTATCAAAAGACATTAACGAATTGGATCATAGGAAGGAATTCTTCAGCATGCTCTTTCATGCATTTACACTTTTCTCTCTCCTTCGGTTCATATTATATAAGGCTGCCAAGACGTTCCCCAAAAGCTCTCATTCATAGGTCGAATAACAAAGGGGTTTCTTATAAGATTCAATGGATATTAAAAGTTAGAGAAGACTTCGACTGTCCGACCGCAACTTTAAAGTTCTTCTAAGAGAACACGATGCAAAATACCTCAGTATGACGGTGGTAAAGACCATTAAAAATATTTCTTTGTAGAGTAGTACATGGATATTTAACGATTCAAGCTTCAAGATGCATTAGAACGAGTACATGGATGAGTAAATTTACGAGTAGTGCCAAGTCTAGTTTAATTTTTATTGCGAAATAGCTCCAGCCAAAAGCTAGAGATGATGGTTACCTTACCGAGTGCCAAAAACGGAAACTAAGTAGTTCTGTCGGTATATGGCAGAAAAACATGAGCATTTATTTATACCCTGTAATTCATCCAAATGCGAGGGCTTAGTTCCTTATTTATAGGAGGGCTTTTCTTTACCCAGATCCTAATCCTATGCCCAGATAGATCTACTAACCAAAGCGTCATTATTTCATCAAAATTCAAGGAAAAAGACGCTAATAAATCTACGGGAAGATTGATTACATTGCCACTACTAAATATGATTATACCACAACCACCAACTAACTTAGAATAGTTAGAGTAAACTGTAGAGTAAACCCCAATAATAAACTATCATCTTGGAGTAAATAAAGTATCCAACTGCCAAGAAAGTAGCCAGTCACCTTTGACATGTAATCAATCTTAATTCTTTTCATACAATTCTGGCCGAACCACTGGTTCAACAATTTAGAATCAACTTTCAGGCAGAATGCATGTAAATTTGTCTTAAAAAAAATAAAAGCTTAAATAAACTTAAAATATTCCGTCGCTTCATTTCATACTAGAACTACTTTTTTTGCATATTTACAAAAATATTCAGTTTCTTACGTTTAAAAAAAATTGCCAAGCTACCTACCAAGTGTTAGTAAGCAACTCTGTTTCTTTTCTTTCTCTGTAAAAAATAAGATCTACCCAACTTCCACCACCGTATAAATCAAATCCACACTCATATATTCCAACATATTTTAAATATTTTTAAATATTTTTAACACAAATATTCTAACATATTCTCAACTATTCTCTATCCGAGTAGTTCTTTAGTAAGCAACTCTGTTTCTTTTCTTTCTCTGTAAAAAATAAGATCTGAACCAACTTCCATCCACCGTAATATAAATCCACAATTATCTTTCAACATATTTTAAAATATTTTTAAAAAATTTTAAATAAAATATTTTTAATATTTTTAAGACAAATATTTTAAATATTTTTGACACAAATATTCTAACAAATTCTCAAGAATTATCTTAACTATCCGACTAGTTGCATGGAACGTTGCATTAAAACATGTAAATAAAAATGGATTAAAAAGTAGAGATAACAAAACAAGGAATAAAAAAACAAAATAGTAAGAAGTGGAAGAAGCGGAACGGAACGAGAGAGGAGAGTGAAGTTAGTCGGTTGGATTTGCTTCGAGCGTCAACAACTATTTTTTCACACACACAGACACACACCACACGGCTGATTTTTTATTCCTTCGTTTTGCCCTCAAATTGTGTTAAATTCTGTCGGATTTCGATATTTTAGATTTCAAAATTATTAGTAACCAGTTCAAGAATATTTGGGAGGTGTTTTGCTGAAGTTTTAAAGATTTTGGACGACGTAAAGTGAAGGAAAAGTAAAGGTAAGGAAAGTAGGAGGAGTAGGAGGGAGTTGGGCATTTTTATTTATTTACTAAATATTTATAATAAACAACCAAGCTACAGCCCTTTTTTTTAGAATAATCGGTACGTAATTTGTGAGTAAAAATAGGTTGTAGTTGTGGTTCGGTCGAATTGTATAAAAGTTTGCAGTAAAATAAGCAGAGGACACATTTTTTGACGTTTTTTGGTAGTAGTTACTAAATTGTGTTGTGTTTTTTGTATTTCTGTCCAGGAAGGAGCTATAAAACCAGGAAGGAAGGTAGTATTCTGTCTGTTTACCTGTCACCTTTGAAGTTGGCCGATTAGGTTTGTCATTCTTGGACAATTTACCACCTGTCTGTGTAGCTGAATTGCTAATCGGAAGATAAGCCGAAGTAATCCTAGCGAGTATCAATAGAAGATAACCAGTAGTTTACTGTTTGCAAGGAATTAGAGGAATAAAAACACGAGAAGGCAGCGTTTACGGAGAATTTCGACAGTACTATTCATCATTATCATTACGATTGACATCTTATCCTCATCCTCAGCAGTCAGCAATGAGTTCCTAGTATCTCCTCAGGTGAGTTTTTGATAAGAATATTTTAAATCTAATGATTATAATGGTTTAGTTAATAATTCGATTTTGGATAATAGAATTTTAATGAGTTTGGCATCGTTATGTCGTATTCTGTGATGCAGGTAGGATTTAACGGATTGATTGGTAGGGCTTTTTACTATTTGACTTATAGAATTTTAACTTTGGTCAGTAGAAGTCTGTTATTTTCTTTATGGATGTAAATTCAAAATCCTGTTACTGTCAGGTAAACGAATTATATAATCTGTAATATCAGAAAATGGATAAATATTATATACCAAATATACCAAACGATTTAACCGTATCAAAATAATGTACGTTGGTCAGGTGTTGGAACTATATGTATTTCCAGTTCGTACGATTATGGCCATATTTATGTCTTAAAATAATTTGCGTGTTGGGTTGGGTCCTCAGTAAATTACATGTATTTTGAAATTAAATGCATCAGATTTCGTGACAAGATTGAGAAAGTTGGGTACATTTTGCATTTCGTCTCGACCTTTCTCAAGACCTCTTCTCTATACCATCGATCGACGTAAAAAAAGGCCATTGAAATGACCCGTCTCGCTTTGCATCACATTGGCTAGGTTTGACCAAATGGATTTGTTATGACAGAAAAACACTATAAAACTAGAGATACATCAACTGGAAACTGGATTAAAAACATTATAACATCGCACTTGTATGCATTCCATTACACCGATTCTCAGCAAGCGTGCAAGCTTTGTGTGCAGTAATAATTTGCAATATGGAAATGATAAGTTTGGCACTTCATTTTTATTATATTATTATTAGAGTATTAGAAAGGATAAAGCGGATAATCCGAAATTACTTTAACCAGGTTAGTAGGTTGGGTATATTTTATTAGGAAATGTTATTTGCAAAAGGCTTCACTTAAGCTAATGAATTATTACGACTTCGGATAATGCATCTACCCATCCAATCCATATTATTGAGTTTAATCTGTCTTTCTGCTACAATTATACATAATCCTAATACCTTCTGTTCCGGGTGAAATAAATTCCATCCAGACTCCATGCGAAAGCTTATTCCTTACGAAAAGTGAGTTCTAATTAACGTTAGGAAATAGTGACAGGTTGGGAGGCTGTAAAAGTTATGCAAGCAATTTACTTTGTATGAGTTACCTTGTGATAAAAATTGACAGATTAATAAATAATTAATTTACGGATGGATGCATGCTTTTATTGCTTCATGCTCATCGCTCATGTCATGCTTTATTCAAGAATGACGACGTAGGATTCTGAACAACATAACATAGGGAGGGTTACGCCAAACTTGATAAGCGCTTCATGAAGGGACATTATTAACTTGACAATTAAAAGCGCCTTAAGTATAAACGTTTTCTCTATAATTTAATTTAAGTTGTCTGCAACATGAGAACACGAGCCCAGAAAAATTCTAAATCCATTCATTTTAATTTTCGAATGCTACTTCCTTGTCAAAATAATATTCTGCACGGAAAAGTACTGGAAGAAAGTGAGGGACTGCATACTAAGCTGTAAAATTCAGAGAAATGAATTGTAAAATATTTGCAAAGTTAGAATTTTAAAGAACGTCGCACTCGTATACCCTAGATATTTTGGTGTATAGTTTCTCCTGAGTAATTGTGGATGTGTATTATTAAGCCTTTGTTATGTTTTGATTGTCAAAACAAATTGTCGATTGTCAACAAATTGTCAAGAACTAAACCGTTACTACTTCTCTATTTCATTTATTTGTATGACGCAGCAAGGAATAAATTGTAGGAGCAAAGTTGATCGCCTGTAGATGGAATAAAGCGATGATATTTGATGGGCGGCCTGCCCTGTCTATGTCGACTTTTGGCGAACTTGTCATATTATTGAGATTATTATTGCCGGAATAAAGTTACAAAGTATGATTACTTGGGTAATTTTAGCAAGGGCTATTGGATGGAATCGGTCCAGGAAAGCAAGAGTCTACGTGCGGGCATACGTATTATGGAAGGTAACAAATTATTCATGGTTTTAATTCAACTGTATCCTTTTGATCGTAACAGCAGATGTTCTCTATTAGTGCACTTTGTAGCCAATTGGAATTAAGTTAGTTTGATTTGACATTGGAGTAGGAATAAGTCAAGGGCAATCGTTACTTCTTTTGACTGACGATGACGATACTTTCTCTCTTCTAAAATTATTATGATAGTGGCTGAGAGAGGGGGGTGCCGGAGGCCTACAAATTTGCCTATTGTTGTTTATCGATACAATATCCAATGCAAATGCAAGTAAAGTAATAATTATTCACATCACGATGATAATTCATCTACCGGAATTTTCCCATCTTTCGTTGGCTATTTCAATGTCGCTCATCCATAATCATGCGACTTGGTTTGATTCAACATTCAGCGACCGTCCGCCAGTCCATTGGTTTATAGATAATTAGAAACAACGCTTCTTAAAGGTTTGAAGGGGATTACCTACTTATTTCATTAAAACTATCCGTCTTAAGAACTAGGTACTCATAATCGTAAATATTCCTTCGTGATTCATGTAAAGCCTCAGAGGCATTGGTTCTAGTGCCATAACAGAATTAGATAATGCAATAAAAATGGTATGCCAAATATCAAGATTAGTACAGGCAACAGGCGACTGACTAGTGAGTTGGTTGTTCTATTCTTTAAGTATACTTTTGAAAACGTGAAATGATGCTGTGTCACAATCAAATATGCGATGATTTCACCATAGCATAATACAAAAATGCAATTTGCGATAAATTCTCGTCCTTCCTCCATGTATTAAATAGTCCTTTGTTTGTACTGCAGTATTAGTAGCAGTAATATTTGCTATAAAAGTGTAAGAATAGAATGAAAACATCATCATCACATTCCATTCAGTGCAACCCAATGCTGCTGCTTGACTGTTTTTACTCATTCAGTCAGTTGGCTGATAGAGAAATGACTTTGGCAAAAGTCAAATCAAAGACATACACAAATAGAAAAGGATTTCCTCGGTTGAGAACACCTCCTCAATCTCTGGGGGGATGACGAATACGATGCTTGTTAAAGTTAATATGTAAACTGCTGCGGTGTATGAAAAGATTACACTTTTATCAGCTTCATTCAGAGAGTTTAATAATTTGTAAATACAAATGCAGCAACCCGCTTGTTTCTTGACAAAAAAATGTAAGCTATAAGTTGCAATAAATACATTTTTAAATGAAGATTTAAAAAAATTTTTAGCTGGAGGTTAACGAAGAAAATTTAATAAGAGATATATATTAAATTTAGAGTAAGCGAATCTTAAGCAAGAATTATTACTATCGTTGACGTAGTTAAAAAGGCTTTGTTTAATCATCTACATTCTAATCCCTATAAATTTGACGAGATTTCCCAAGCGCTCAGCCTCAAGGATAAGATATAGAGGTTTCCTTTTCTGCGGAAGCTTTACTTCCATTGTTCGTTCCTAGCAAAACATTGTTTCCTTCTTGTCCATCATGTTTCTTTCATCCTAGCAATCTGATGTTTACTTTCTTTTATGATAGCAGAGTGCAAAAAAGTTGGAGGGCCTTGGGCTAAAATGGTTCCTAGGTTTATGTTCCATAGTTTAATTTACTATCCTTGTATACTTTGCTTCTGATCGTTTTCTATGGACGTGACTGATTCTTTCTGGGTAAAGTATATTCTGTATTTAGCAACATGAAATATCTGACAGCGATCACGTAGTCAGCAACATAGCATAAAATCTAAAATCTCCATATCCAAATATTTAATCTGATTGAACAGGTTGTGGTCTGTTGTGTTTCTTCCTTCTCTAATATTGCTAGAAAAGAAATTCTGTAAGACAACAAGCCAACCGATTTCCTTGTGTGATTATGATACATAGAAAATGTTGCTGTTGTTTAATAAGGTTACTACGAGTTTTTAGTTGTGGCTACGGCTCGGCTCGTCTAGTCAAAACCGGCGAATTGAACTTCATATGCAGAAGCTATTTTTATGCTCTTTTTTGCTGGTTCCCTTCATTTTCTCTTCTCGGTTCGGGTGGATTTCAGAGTTAGCGAAAAATATGTGGGTGGTTATTGTATGGGTGGTATTCTAGAGTTCCGGGTGAACTCCAGCATCGACGGCATCTTAAGATTTCCTATTACCAAAGAAAACCGATCTACCTGGAATTGTGAAATTCTCATTCGGTCAAAGAGAGATAGAGTAGATTGGCCAATCCTATATGTAGTATACTTTCCCCATGCCAGGGATGGTTGAAAAGCCTACTTATATTGGCTAATGTATCTCGAGTATGTTGGCTATGTATGTCCGTACTCTCGAGAACTTTCCCAGCACAGATGCTTGACTAGGTCTTAGAAAGAAACGTAAACCTGAGCCAAGGACCCGCTTTTTTATAGCTTCAGTTGTTAGTATTAGTGAAAGTAAGTACTAGTGAAAGTAAAAGGAGCGAAAAAGCGGGTATTGGGCCTATGAGAGGCATTGCATTAGCAAAGTCGGGTATTACACTTCCCGATGCTAACCTTTGAGAAATATTCGATGCGAATGTTTCCGAGTGTTTTAGGGGCGTTGAGCAAATTCCCAACAACTTTGGCTTTCTCATTTGCAACTATTATTTATTCAGACTAAAAGTTAATGGGGCTTCTGTGGAACTACTCCAACTTGCTTGTATAATTTGGAATATAACTCCGAACCCTATTGCTGTATTTATTTACGGACCGGAAAAATTAGGAAACCCCTATAAAAGTTTTACACGATTTAGCAGCAGCCTAATCCAAAGTTGGAAGCGTAGATGAGTAAATCGATAAAAGTGAACGAACGGAGTCTAGGTGAAAGAAATCAGGGACAATAGTGAAATAGCAGACTCACAGACAGACAGAGGTTGTTTTATAAACATTGTTTACCTGCTCACAAGATGCTTGCCGCTTGATCTCAGTTGCAAATAGTTGAAGTCAACATGAACAGTACAGTCTTTTAATAGCTTAAATTATCAATTTTGTTTGTTGTTCTACAATTTCCTCTTAGAAGGCACGTGCTGTCACTGTATTGCAATAGAGTCATTTAAAGAAAGAGGTCTAACTGAAATCGGTTGGACAGTGATCATTATTACTTTTACTCACGCTAAGGGTCTGGGTAACTGCAAGTACAGCAAGGAGGGGATTTTAATGGTCTGAAGATCACTCTATTGTGGTAAGAGACTCTTGAGAAAGTTGAGATCGGATATTGTATGACAGGCTGACAGGATATAAAACGATAGCTTAATATTCCATTAATTGGTACCCGTTTGCTGTGCTTATACTAAACTTAATTGGTACCCGTTTGCTGTGCTGTGTTTATGCATTACGTTTATATACCATTGCAAAAGGAGAAAGTTGTTCACGTTCAATGATATATTCTTTATTCGACCCTGTAAAAAGGTAGCAATAAAATAAGTTGGTTGAAACAGCTTAAAGATGATAAGAAGCAGAAACACTTTTTCATATGAAATGCAGATCAAATGACAGTTTCATTACACCTCAGACCTCACAGAAAATCTTTACAGGGAAAAGTCGTCAACTTCCTGCTTGAGTTAGGAGGTGGATCGTAAAAGATTATAAACGATGTCTTGCGGAATTTTCTATGCGTATACTTTTTATCAGCTATAGTTCCAGTTAATTTCAATTGTCTTCCGGATGCAGTGCTCTTTACCGGAATGATTTAAATAATTATACGAGATAATCAAGTCGAGCAATTTCGTTCTACGTTTCGATGAGATATTTTGTTTTTGTCAACATGTTTGTCATAGTCATTAACATATAATATTTAGCGCACATTATTTATTTACGTAATAGACAATTTATTTTGTTTGTTCGATACACAGTGGCTTGGACGAGGAATTGAGAGGGCTCTTCTTCGAGTACAAATGATTTCATTAAAACTCGTCTCAACGCATTTTCTGAAACAGCCATAAATCAACTGGTAAGTTTGTAAAGATTGTTTTGGTTTACTAAATGCAATTGGGATTGGTTCCTGTTTTCATTCAAAGGAAATTCAGAAGAATGAATGAACCATACCACTCCACTTGCTAGCGATTTCTGAATATTCTAATAAAATTAAGCTAATTGAATTTGTTTTTATTTTTCTGTATAGATACCTGTGAGGAAAGTAGTTGCACACTAGCTAAGAAGCACACTTGTTTACTTGTTCCATTGCCTACGGTTCTTTAGAATTTTCGTTTGCTGTGTGTATATCCCCTCCTTAGAAGGAGGAATATTTACGTGTCATGTTTAAATTTCGACGAGCCTCACTCTGCTCATCTAAGACAGTAGATTTTGAGATTGCAAAAGACCCGACCTCCAATGCGTCCGAAGACACTGCAGCCGACGAATGCCAAGGACAGAAATGCTCTAAGGTGAGGTCCAAGGTTCTTTTGATTACTCTCTACGGATAAGGAATATTTACTTTTAATAGATAGGTGCAGGCACTCGATAAAAGCATAAGCTTTCTCCATGAGAGAAAGTTTGACAGCCAGTTAGCAGGTATTGGCTCATTGTGTAATATATATATACAGTAGAGGTAAAGGGCCCCATAGTCCATAGAATATGGAATGAAAGCGGGCTGTCGAGGCTAGAGAAAGTTTACCGATATGGATTTATTACATCGTTATGTTTAGTGGACACAGGTATTGTGCGATTCATGCACAATGAAAGACTTATGGTATAGTTAGCTTCCCTTGTATTAAAGAGATCTGAAAAAACTACATTGTCTAGTCTGTTGTGATCAGATCATGATCGCTGAATAAATGTAGAAACTTTATTATTGAGGGAAAGTTGAGATAAAAAGTTACAGTAGCAGAGCTATATTATTATATCTTGGTGCCTTGCTTTCGGTCTTACTTGCACAATAAAAAATTTCGATAGGCTAGATGACCATAAATATATAGATTCCGAGGTCCTGTCCTTTCTAGTTGAAATACAGATTTGTGACACTGACAGTACAGTGCAGTGGTGAGTGTCAAAGGTCGTGTCTCTGAGCATACAAAGTAAAAAATTTTCACGACTCTTGGTTTGTTATCTAGTCTTCAATGACATTTCCACCACCACTAATGGATAACTTAATTAGTAAAATCGCACAATGTCCACTACAAGGTGTGTTGCATGCACGTATGTTCAGTTCAGATGGGTGATGCCTTCTCTAATTATATTATTATAGCTAAAACAAACGACACGAGAAGTGCTTAACTGCCTGTTACACCTCATTTAGTTAAGTGTGATTTTCTCATAAAATTAAACTAGCAACGCTTAAACCTAGTTATGCCCGGAGTAAGTAAAGTATCAGATTTCCAAGTATACAGTATGATTTTATCATGAACGTTGTTTACAAGCTGAAACACCCACTGGCGAACGAATCTACTGATTATCACATACTGCTTTGGTTAAAACCATTTCATACCCAAAGTTTTGAGAAGAGGAGAGAACCTAGTGTTACTAGTGTTAGTGTTGCACATAAAGCGGAAAGCAGTATTAGTAAGTCTTAAGATCTCAATCGAAGATATCCTTGCCGGATTCTTTGCTTCAGATCTAATGTAGTATCCCAGTTGTGTGGGTTTAGTTCAGGGCTAATACATAACGAAATAAAACAGCTTTCTAAAGGCTTTTAAAAGTTAGTGTAGAAGTTATTTAATTGATAAATTTTTATATAAGAAATTGGACGTGAAAGCTGATGAAAGGCATTAAGAGGTTGGGAATATTTATTGACTTAAACTAGAAAGATTGTTGTGAGTAATAAAGAGCAAAAATAAAAGGTCAGGTCAGGGTTGGTTTTAATGGTAATCTATCTCTCATGCTGAGAGAGTTTCTGTTGGCTGTCTAAATCAATAATTGGATCGGTCTGAGTTGGTTTCGGTGGTGCACTTTATTGCAATTCTGAGGAAAGCAAGATAAATCCACCATAGTTATAGTTGATCTGAAAAGTCCTTCTAGTGATACGGTCTCATTGTCTCCTGCCAGGGATGCGTGTTTATTTATTTGCTAAATCTGTGGCAAGGGTACAAATTCCGAACGAGACATTTTAGTAGAGAGTGAAGTAGTAGCTGTGATTGAGTATGCTTATGTATATAAATTCCGCACAGAACGGACTGATTAAATTATATGACATTGTTTTGGGAATGCAGGGAGGATCCAAGGCGGACTCAAGGTCTTCAGGAATGACATCATCATCCTCAAGCCGATCGGATGCAACGACGGGAAGTGTTGTGAAAGATCCAAAGTCACAGCAATTAGTATTATCAAGTGGAAGTGACGACGAGAAAGGAATAACAGTAAAGAAGAAGCCCCATTCTGCCCCGGTTACCTCAAGCAAATGGTCATTCAAAGGGACAAGTGAAAGGCTCAAAGCAAATTTCATTGGAAGTGCTATGCTGGATAGAAAGCGCAAGGATAGGCATGAAAGTGTTTCGCAGAGACAGGAGAAGAAAGTTATACGGTGAGTCTCATTTGTACGAGCTGTAAATTAATCGAGACGTTACAGTAATAAATTATGAGCACTGAGGTTTAGTAAGTAGTTTAATTATTGTGATATCCTTTTCAGATCTCTTTCTGACGACGAGAGTCTAGGTGGAGAAACGGACAAAGAGAAACTGAAGGATTTCAGAAGGACTTTTAGTCATGATGATTTTAAAAGAAAAGTCGACAATGTTGAGTTGAATAAGAATGTACAAAAGGTGAGTTTAGTTGAAAAAACATGACCTATGCCATCCTATGTTTTATTTATCTTCCAAATATGAACTTTCTTATTCGTTCGAAACCTGCTATGAATAAAAGTTTATCATTTTGCCT
This sequence comes from Hydroisotoma schaefferi, assembly GCA_034682405.1. NCBI lineage: Eukaryota > Metazoa > Arthropoda > Collembola > Entomobryomorpha > Isotomidae > Hydroisotoma > Hydroisotoma schaefferi. The sequence continues at coordinate 6,280 of JAQFZX010001354.1, read as the reverse complement.
ATTACTTAACAGACAAATCAAGAAGATTCAACAGCCGTGAGCCATGCAGAAAAGAAACATGACCCTAAATTAGAAAATGACGAACCATTGATCCTTGCAGACCAACCTTTAGCAAATACAGTGAGGAAGTTTCATGGAGATTTTGAGCCAGAGCTACAACGACAGTTGGAGAGATCAATGAATTATTCACAATCATTGAAGCCTCCAAGGCGGCATCGGCGTCGGCATAGGTCTTCTTCAAGAACTGACTCAGGATGTTCAGTAAGTGAAGATGAGGTTGAAATACGACCGGAAGAGTCAGATGGACTTGTGACAGAATCTTCATCTTCAGACTCGGTTAGGCAATATCGAATACTGAACTTATCACAATTCTTTATTGTATGTAATATTTTGATAAGGGTTTATTTCTTATTAGTTCAACGAAACTGGCAACGAAACCGCTACTCCCGTCATACAAGTTGAAGAGTCTACCTTGTCGAAGGACGATTTTCACTTGGAGGTTTCCAACCTACATCACCACATGGAATCGTCTAAGCCTATCTCCTTTTTGGACTCTATTAGTGGAAACGTAAGTTAATTTATACAAGCTTTCCAATATCAACGTTTACTCTGTATGGTTTCATAATTTTACCCGCATGATTCGTGATTAGGTAACCGATGATCATGTTATGCTATCTCCACGAACCGGATTCGTTAACAAAGAAGCCATGGATCTTCCACCAAGCCCTCCTATGTATCAAATTCAAGTAGATCCTCCAATAAGCCGGCAGACGCTTCTCGGCGAAAGTGAGAGTACACAAATGAACAGCCTATCTCGCCAAGTAGTAAGCTTGAAAAAGCATTTGAAAGCATTGGAGGAAGAATATGAACAAGTGTTTGGATACAAGCCCTCCCATGCTGATAAACTTAACAATCGAGAACTGCGGAAATGTCTTATGCAGTTAGCCAAAGCGAAGAGGGAATTAAAACGTAAGTTAACATAACATAAACTTCGTTATGGGAAGGTCGGTAGATGATGAAATTATTAACTTGAATCTCACATTGTTCATAGAATTAAAGGATGATCCTGCCGCAGTACAACAATCCAACATGCTAACAAGGAGAATTTCTTCCTCGCCTGCTCAACTCAGTACTCATCCTAGAAACTCAGCTGAATCTCTCAAAACTTTGGATGACACAGTTAAAGAAATTGAAGACGTATTAAGTCACAAGAGACAAACATTTGGTCGTCCTGATGAGCCCGACAAAATGTCATCTTCTCAACTGCTTGACGAAAAGAGTTCAATGCAAAAACAATTGCTGCTTCTGGAAAAAAGACACGGCAGACCTGTTTCAAAACAGGAAAAGGACATAGTTCGGCCACTATATGACAGATATCGAGCAGTTAAGAGGCACAGCATTCGACTTGCCTCGACAAAGGAAATTAATCCCGATCTGGTACCAATCATGGAACATGAAACTCTGGAACTTTCAAATGGATATTCAGACGAAATTGTAGCCTCATGCTCCATCGAAGTCCAGAACGATGTAGCGCGCATTAAATCTGAAAAAACAGATGCAGATGATGATGAGGAAGCTGAACTAGATATGAAAAATGAAAGCTTCAACATAATGAACCTGTAAGAAGAAAAAAACCTACTTATTGTTTTAATGCTTAGAGCTCGAATTATTCATTGAATATTTATTTTTTGTTAATAGGACTGAGCTTGAAAAACGGCAAAGGCAGGCTCGAGATGATAAGCGAAAATGGAGATCTGCTCTACGCAAATTTGAATCGGACTTTCTCAACTCTACAGGCCGACCTCCCTCAAAAGATGAAAAGTATTCGTCCTCTGAAATTGAAAATTGTTATCGGAGTTATAAAAGGGCAAGAGCAACCATTCGACTTTTGGATGTCCTCATAACCAAAAAGAAATATCCTCATCTGCTTGTCGATTTGAGCAAAAGTGAAGACTAGTAAAGTTGGCAGTTGATTGTGTTCGTTCGCAATAATTTTTTTGAATGAAACAGGGCAAAAATCTAACTCTTTCAAATTTACTGCCTCTAAAAATATTCTTGAGAATATCTTTCTCTCAGTTCAACTGCAGCCTAAATTTCTACGGACTCTAAATTATTTCACATAAGTTACAAATTTACTCTCGCTACAATAACTTACAATAGTGGCTGTATTTTGCAGTTCAAAGCACGATACCTTGTAATATTTATATTACACAATCCGTTTATTCTATCTGCCGTCTTCCTATAATTTATATATCCCAAATGCAATGGGCTAGATTAAATTAATAATATCGAAATCATGATTTTCGTTCGGTAATGAGTTCATGTACGGACGTAGGTAACTGTCATTTCCTGGCTGGAAAATGCATTCATTAAATAATGTAAAATGTTAGGTTATATTTTCTTGTCGGGCATGGACATGTGATGTAGAATTTCTCTAGCACAAGAATAGAAATACCGAAGTTTATTTTCTAGTTGCATTTCTGATAAAGAAATGTCTTTAATGTGTTGGTCGACTTGTGGCTATCTGATGCTGATTTTATTTATTGGTGACGGAAATTTAACTGTTGTGCTGAGAATAGAATTTTTGATCGTAATAATGTTATACTGAAAATATTAATCGCCAAATTTATAACATTCCGTGCGACCAGATACCAACACCGAGTGAATTTACCTTCGTTTTAAGTAACAGTGCTAATTGTAATGTATAAATATAAAACTTATAATATACTTTTAAGTTGCATAAAACCCACGCTGTTTGATTGACTTTACTTTAATGAGTGTATGAAACGAACGCGAGAATCAATTTTCAAATCCTTGGACTTTTAAAATATGTACCTTCAATATGGTAAAGAAAGAGAAAATGAGAGTTTTTCTGCATGCAGCACGAAGAGTTGATTCTCCTAGACTGATTGATGAAGTTTATCATAGAATATGTTATGTACCTCCGTAAATGAAGGTTTAAAAACAAAATGGAAACTTATGGATTTTACTACTGTAACTAATTTACAAGTACAGTACCTATATGAGTAAGTTTTAAAAGATTGAAAATATTAGTCATTTTCCTAGCTTCCTTAGTGTTAAATATTTTATTGATCTTCAAATGGATCCAAGATAAACTTTAAAGGTCTGATGCTGTCCAAAGAGACCGGTGATCTTTTTACGATTCCTTTGAAGACTTAAATAGTTAGTTGATAGTTAAGGAAATATTTCTGCAAACACTAAACACTATCACCCTAAAAAAATAAGGTATAAGAAATGTACTATTATTGCAATCGCAACTACTGTCAGTGTCAACTTCAATTATTATACTACCTTTATTAGCTAATTATTAGTCAATATTGAGAAAGTGTTGTGTATAAAGTCTGTACTACTACAGCATCCGAACGCTGTAAAATTGGTTGTAACTTGATCTTTTCCAATGGCCATGTAATAATGCTGTAACGGTAGAGCTATGTTTTTTAAGACTTTGTATGACATTTTGATGACTGTTTTATAAACCGAGAGACATTTTCGTGCAGCTTTGTTGATGCAATTTCAATCGGTGGTACTCAATCATATTATGCTGTAGTTTCCTATGTTATGCAACTATATATTTATTCAACCTATTATTTTTCGGAAACACCGTGCAGAAACTGTAAATAAATCTTTCCTCGGATGATATTACAGTGTTTGTATTGTACTCGGTTTTGCTGGAATCATTTTAATTTAAAATTGTCAATTTTCGAGCAATTTAAGTAACTTAAATTATTATAAGTATGTAAGAAGAAATATGTACGAACTGTAAAAAATAAAATATCTTATACAATAAGACATGAAAATTTATTTACTGGCTACAGATTTACTTAAGGTACGTTTCAACCGGTCTCAGAATGACATTACAGCATTTCCCATGAGTATTCCCTTCCCGAAATATTTCTACATCTCGGTGTAGTTCCCCATATAAAACCCGGGTTTAAAAATAAAAGGACATTGATTGCGGAGATACAATATTTAAAACTTTTAAGCTTTTTTCTACTCATATTCTACTTTACTGGATTCATGTAATACCAAAGCGCCTAACTAACACCGTCGAATTACCATTAAAGTACATTAATGTCTTTGGCTTGACGTACCTTACTCTTACTAATATTACTTAGCCTTTCAATCAAATCTTCGTGGAACAGGCGAATGACCAAGTCTATTGAAAGCTTTCCTAAAAATGCCTAAACTGTTAATTTACCGTTTACTTTATTTTAGAAAAGCTGGCATTTTGGTCAGTTTTAGAAGCTTGGCTACTATTACCTCGACTGAACATGCATTTTCGTAGGTTAGTGGTCACCTTATTCTCACTGGTGGAACCGGTAGTACTTACTACCTCTATTTGGGTAAGTTATAGAAGCAATAAGTATGATGCAAATACAAACGATGTCGTGGGAAAGTTTATAAAGCTTATTGTTAAAGTTCATAAAGTCGGTTTATATGACGAATTAATCACACTTATCTTATGTACAAACAAATTGCCATGCTACTTCCTTTCCGATTGCTAACATTGATTGAAGTTACCTTCCTGGTGAGGCAATCGCAATATTCCTTCAGTACAATTACTGTTACAGTAATAATAATCCTTATTTTATTACCATCTACATTATTCCATGTTCTTTCTCTAATTCATGACGATGATCTTCAGGCTAATCCATAATTAGACAATAAAAATGAATAGTATTTAACTAACCTAAACACGTCTACATATTTGATATTTGTGATAACCTCATACATATTTACCCTATTACATTGCAAATCTACTCCGAAATATTCAGCTACTCCGAAAAACTTGTAATTTTTTAACTGTTGAAGAAAGATCTAACTACGTTCTGTTAAAAAAGTCCTTCACGGATAACAAATTAGGAAAACTTGTCTTTTCCGAAAGAACGCAGGAAAGAACCATGCCTCTTATGTCTACGCTGTTCTTAAGTCTGAAGGTTTTAAGAAATCTGTGTCCTTTAGAAATTAGAACTATAAAACTTTGGAACATGTTTTCCAAAAGATTGGGTGCTTCGTAAATTAAATCGTTCTAAATTTGCTGAACTTGTTTAGAAATGGGTAGTGGATTGTTAAACTATTTTTACTTTTTAATACTTTTCTACCTTAAATTAATTGGCTATTGTGGAGAGTGTCACTGGTGGAAGACCAGTAATTGTAATTGAACCGGGGAGACACTTAAATAAAGACATCAAATATATCCTATTCATCTCATCTATGACTCCGGGTCCTAAATCTGTGCTTACAAGAACTTTAAACACGTTTGATTGTAAACTATTTCATAAAAAATTCATAAATAAAATGGTGAAATGTCATTTTTAAGCTCACCAAATGCTTAAGTAGTTTGATTTTATTATTACTTATTACTTTACATTCAGTTCCCTACTTAAGTTTCAGTTCAATCTTAAATATAATTACTCTGCACCTTCAACATCATTGATACAAGTCATATAATTAGACTGCTTTGTTGCAAATTCCGTAGTTAATAATTCAAAGAACTAAATGTCTCTCCTACCTAATTTCCTGCGACCTCTTTTAGGGTCAAGACCCATTGGATGGTTTAAAATTTTCTATAATGTTCTTAATTATAGGTTCCCCTTTCATTAACAAATCATTAATAAATTCTACATTTTAGCATTTACTGCCATCAGTTTTTAGAATTTTCGAATGGTTATTTTGGTGTCCTCTCATTTCAAAAACTACCAACGATAGTCGATGACTCTCATCATGAAGCTGAGTTAAGTTGACCGTCTCGTGCCCGTTCCCATTCTAATGCATTGACATTTATGTTTGTATGATTATTCATTCAAAGATTGAGTTTCTACATCCACCTCTTCCTTAGCTTAACTTGAAAAACGTAAAGCTTTAAGTCTATTTATTCCCAGGATTATTATCCACCCCAAAAAGGAACGTCAACCCTTCAACTCGAGAAAAGGGTTATTCCATTTTCAGAAAATGTAAGTCTAGTTTTGTCAACCCATTGAAATTAATGAATAGTTCATAAAGTATAATCCCTGTTAAGTAAAAATCTACAATTTTACCAGCATTACATCGCTGCAGTTGTCATTTACTGTAAATTCATATTCATATACCTTCATCTCATTCCAATGCAAAAAAACGGTCCAACACGTTTGTTTTTACAGTCTTGTGACAAATCTCAATAACTGTTTGCTGTTTAGTGGTAAACTACCGGGCCGTAAAGACGACACCAAAGTTGCAGTACAGTTTACAAAACTGCACTATGTTATATCTCCATAAGAAT
>JAQFZX010001353.1:0-31419 GCA_034682405.1 Hydroisotoma schaefferi | reverse complement strand
ATAAGAATGCATGCTTCGAGTAGGTAGAAAGGAATGCGGCCCCCAAAAATGGCCTTTAATGGCTTTAACAACCTACTCAATGGATTATTTAGAAACTAGCCTTGTTAAGGTTAACCTTGACCAGAAAGGACCCTATGTTCTAAGAGGAAACTAAAGTACCGATGGTGTTTTCTAGCCAGTGGTACCCTGACTGTAGTCACTGTCTAAGTCCAATTAATGTTGAAAAAACGACACTAATTTGAACTCATTGATGGCAATAAGAACCATTAACATCCCAATCCTCATATTTCATAGGCCCTGTCCCCACTCTCGGTAATTAATAACTTCAACCTTTACTCAAAACTACAACTAGATATCTAATCGTATACTTACTATCGCTGCGCTGCACAGTTTCAATATTAAACCAATCCAATAATTATAATTGTACTCCAATACAAAACGCAGTTTATACAAACAAATAACCGAAGCAAGAGAAAAATACATTTCATTGAATGCCCAATAAATAAACTCCCATCCCTTCTCAAAATTCCTTCGTTCAGCAGAACATATCGCAATCCACGGCTTTATTAACGAAGTTGTAAATTACAAAACAAGAATGTTGGATTGATGTCAATTAAAAATTCCTGTAACAAAATGAAACAATTTATTAGCATTCTGTCCTGTCATCTCCAGCATGAGTTAACAATTAAAAAATAGCCATAATAAGCATATCTTCATCTAAACCCTCTCATCTCATCAGTTTTACTTACTTCGCTACGATTCCATCCTTTTTCGCCAGCCGATTGATGCAATCATCTGCTTCCCCCTGGAAATAAAAATACACTTGCACTTTTTCCCGACAACATGTTTGTAATCTAACGTAATGCAACGTATTTTCAAATAATAACTTACCATTCTACGGATATCCCCACAAATGGCATAGGTTTTGAACGTATCCACCATACGGCCAGTGGTTTCGTCTACATCAGCCAAGTTAATTTGAATCGATGCATGATCTTTGGCATGGATGATTCGGTTACTTGCCGTGCTAAAAATTAAAACCATCATCCTCTCATTATTTTAATTCAGAATCTCCCCAACTTCAGATTCCCCAGCCAGATTTCACCTTGTTGAATTTGATTTGTCTAAAACGCTATTACAGCTATAATTTCTCAAGAATACAACCACAGATTCATCTAAAATCCGCGTCCTAATTGCAGTTCATAAAAGACAAATCCCTGCAGCTGAGCGACCCCTGCTTCTTTCTAAATCCGACCTACACGTGCGTGCGGTAATATCGGCCATAAAATACCTTCCTTTTTACCCCGTTTTTACCTTAAAAAACCAAAAAAACTTACCATTTTCGAGGGACGTAAAGGTCCACAAATTGTCCAGCGTCGTTCTGCATCCTGAAACACCTTCTTTTAAACGTTTACCAGCGACTTTTCCAGAAATTTCCTACCGAACTTTCCAAATTGTAATCTTCCAAAAACAGCAAATAAAACTCAGAGATCAGCACCGCACTTCTGACTGGTTGAAATTACCCAGAATACAAAATCTCACCTTTTTCTCTCTGACTCTCAACTCGCCCCAACTCCCCTCTCTCGGACTCGTAAATAAACAACCCTTTCAAAAATGCTTGTAAAAAAAGCTCTTAAATAAAATGCTCTTAAACAAAATGCCCGTAAAAAAATGCCTATTAGAAATGCCTCAAAACTCTTACTTATTTTTATCCAACTTACAAATTCTTCAAGGATTTTTAATCATTTTTAACCTCATATCAGCCACTCCACGCATAATAAAAGCTTTCTAATAGTTTGTGTATGTAGTAGTAGTAACTCTTCCTCTTCTACTGCCACACCAAGTAATACGGTTGAAAAACCAAAGAACTACTGGTAGGTTGAAAGACCTGTTCACAAATCCCTTGTACGTTCTTTCTGTCAACATTTAAGCATTTTAAGTTCACAAAATAACCCTGAAACCCTATAAAATTTGTGAACAGCCCTTAAAGTACTAAATATTTATTAAAAGTAGTGCTTAATTTTTAAGCTGGATGTCTCTTAAAACGTTGAGTTTTATGGGAGAGACTCGCTCAACTCAAGCAGCAGCAGATGCAGTTTATGTTATTGTAATAAAAATATTAAAATATTTTACGTACGTACGTGCGTACGTACTTTTCTTGTTAATGTTAATACATAAAAAACAATTAAATATGGAGTATTTTGTGGGTTAAGTTTGTCAAGCAGTAAAGAAAAGTACGTCCTTCCTTTTTCAAGATAGAGAAATAGTGGAACGTAACGTGTGATTTGTGAATGAATCAATATAAATCTATCCTACAATTTAAGAGCATATTGCAATTTATATTAGGAAAAAAACTAGTTGGACTGAAAAACAAGTTGGAAATTGGAATTGGAGACCAAGTTAATTTTGTTAAATCAGCAGATTAAACCAAGTTCGTAAAAGGACGGATTTCTGTAGGATTGAGTGATTTTATTTACAAAAGGTGAGTTAAATTATTTACTACTTTACTGGCTTTTTATTCTCATTTATATATGAAATTATGTGTGTCTCGTATCAAGATTAAGACCGTTTTCTTCGTTATGATGATTAATTAATTAATATTTGTAATATAATATTTGCGTCATGATTTGTTATTTGTTTCAGTTTCAGGTAAGATCTTATCGGAAACTAGTAAAAAAAATCTTATCGGACGGAACTTTAAATCTAAATCTACGATAAGAAGAAGTGAAGAAGAATCAAGTAAACTTGTGAAGTGGTCAAGGTACATTTTTGGAATAGTTGTTGGATATCTTAGGTGGATCGCGATTATTGCTTAAGTAGCCTTTGAATTCAAAATCTGGCCGTAAATGACATTTTAAAGGGCTTAAGTGGTAGTATTTTATGCGATTCGTCATTCATGTTTAGGTAATTTGTAAGAGGTCTATCGAGTAGCTCAATTATACGTGTACTAAAGGTCACAGTCAACAGTTTACATGGATTTGGTAATGGTTCACCCACCACGCCCAGAAATAGGAAACTAGGAAAGTTACGCTTATCCAACGAGAGAGAGATTATGGTCATATTTTAGTGAAAATGATTAGGCATTATTGCATTATTGGCATGCAGGTGAAACCGATAAGCTTGAGGCTTATCTGCCTCTTTATGTGGGTATGGCATTGGATGGGGGCAAGGGTAGGGTTAATTGCATTGAGATACGTTTAGGTTGTAACGAACGTAATTTTATTTAAATAAGATTCACGTCATACCATACGAAGGAAATTGGCCTAGAACTTAAAAATAGGAAATTATTATCGAACGAGGAAAGTTATAAAAAAAAACAAATATTCTGGAGGCATTCGTCACGTCCGTGTGTAAGTGTGGTTACGTAGGATTTGGTTGGGTTTGGGTTTTTGTTTATGGTACTGCACTCACTACAACGAATTGCCACTTGAAAAGTTTGCGGTCGTGGGGTTTATTTTGTGGAGGAAAGGGTAATAAAAATAGTATTGCACGCGCTCGCCCCCATTACTGACGAGGATTGGACAATGATTTGGTCATAAAAGGTCGGTCGCCTTAACCTTCATTATACGATGAAGGCGCGACAGATAAAAATAAACGACGCCCAGTATAAAGTAGACGTAGGGGTAGAAGTGGCTATAATTCTATTTTCCGTATTTGCATTCACAGTCACAGTTTGTGGTTTCTTAGGTTTTAAGGAAATGTATCTGTGAAATATAAGCTCTCTCTAGCTAATTCATTTTTGGAAGTAGAACTGAAAAATTCTAGCCCTCGCTCAGTATTATTTTAAAGTTGAGTAACTTGTTGGTTAGTGAGTTTTACTGAAACAGAATCAGATTTTTGAAGTTTAGTAACTTTATTAACTTAATCAAATCTTAATTGTTCGTTTACTCTATTTTTCATAGGTGAAATCATCCTGAAGTTTGATGATAAATCCAAGATCCAGCAATCAAGTTTCTTCCCATAACTCTGCAGTAGAGATTCCCACTCCTGCACTAAATAATCCTGACCAGAGAGCAAGATCCGGACAAGGGCAGCAGGTTATCACTCAAGTGACAGTGAATAATCCCCTGCGGCACGGAGGTAATTATTCGGAAGCAGACATGCCGGTGAACCTATGGGGCATAGACCGCCGCGACGCTTGGCGGACATGCTTCTGCTTTCATGTTCGGACTATGACAATCATCATCGGTGTATGGCACTTGGTAAAACGGAGTATTTATTTTTGAACAAAAGTTTTAAATAAATGCAGACCTTCTAAATAAATATTCTTTGTCACAGATGAGTTACATCCTGTGCTTATCATTCGCTGCTGCAATCTTTATGTATGAGCCACCACAAGATGGGTACAGTATGACCGCTAGACCTGCCATGCTACCAACACCGGTTAGCAGCAAATTTGGAGATGGTGTAGGTGTACCCGAGGTTTGTTTTGGACTTAAATCTGGCGTTTTATTTAGCCATTCATTTAATATACACACTGGATCAAAATTATTACATCTGGTTATTGTTTAGATGCCACAACCCGACTCACTAACTATTGACCGATCTTTGGACCCAAACCCAAGAGCTCGTTTGGAAAATTTTCGAAACGGTCCCTTGACATTCGTAATGGAAACTAAGAAAGCTAACTCTCGTAAGTCATAGTAGTCAGCGTCTATTATTTTAGTTCGTTGCACTGTAGTTACTTATTGAACACTGAATTGAATTGAAGGAAATATTGAATGGTTTGTTACAGAAGTTGTACTTTTGACGGTTTGCAACATACTAATCACACTGTTGATGGTTTATGGTTCTGTGAGAGGAAAACCATCATATTTGATGCCCTTTTTTGTTCTCAGAGTTTTTGATTTCTGCATTTTTTGGTAAGAGGCTTAGCCATTGCAATAAGATGAAAATCTATTGTTTTATATTAAAAATAATATTGTATTTGTAATCCAATATTATAGTTTAACAATGGTGGGCTACTTTTCATACCTTCCTGATGTAACTCAAGATGTTCATAAGAATCATTTTCCCTTCCGTGAATACTTGGTCGATGTGGATCCTCAATTGCTATCTCTATTGACTTTACTTCTGATTGTTGGGATGATTGCGTATAAAGCTTACATCATCGGAGTAGTTTGGAACTGCTATAAATACTTGATGCTAAGAAACTCCGTAATCCGAACGGTGATTGCGTATAGGTAATAATCAAAACTTTGATATTTCAGTTTCCAGCAGTGTAAACTGCGAATTCTCAGCTCTTTCTAACTGAAATGTTAGTTTAAATTACTGAAATGATAAAATTGTTGCACTTCTAGACATGATGGTGCTGATATTATGGGAATGCAACAAAATCTGCTCCCAGATTTGCCCGACTATGAAACTGCAGTCAGTGATCCCCGGTATGCCAAGAAACCACCACTTGACTCAGCTCCAAAGACATCAACCAACATCAATGGAAATCAAGTTCTTACCGCATCAACGATAGTGATCCCACCACCACCATACAGCGTCGCTGTTGCATCGGAGCCTCTGACTTATGACTTCACTGTAGCAGCTGCAGCCAACCAGTCTACCTCAGCTGGAGAAAGTAATTCTCAACCTGAACAAACAGAAACTGATAACGGTCAGAGTTCATCTGTCACGGTCGAGACTGTGAATGCACATGAAGCTGTAGCTGTCCATTCTCAAGCTCCAGTAGCCAGTCCCGATGCACTAACTTGCACTACCGTATCTGTATGTCAGCATATTGATGTCGCTCCTGCCGTTTCCATTGACATCCCTCATCACCAGTAAGAGGCCAAGAGGTGTTTCAGAAATTGTAAATCATGCTGTTATGAAATAGAAACACGATCGTCACACTTGAATCCTAGAAAGCAGTATAAGTGATATGTGAAAAGAATGAGAGAGATACAAAGCTTTGGAAAGCACACCCAAGAACGTAACGATTAGATGGTGCACATGGTTGTAATTATTACAAACCGTAGTTTTATTAGTTATTGTAAAATCTTGTGAAGAAAATTCTATTATGTATATGAAATCTGAGATGTTACTTGCAATAAATTTTAAGTATATATGTATCATGAACTATTGGATTGTAATTTTAAGTAAATATTTATAGGAGGAAAGTTTATTTTGAGTCTCCGTTTTACTTTTTACTATATTTCCACTCTGTTGTGTACTTTATCCAATGAATGAATTTAGTATAACATATTTTACCTGAGATAGATAAATGACTGAGTAGAGAGCAAACTTCGGTTTGTGGTGTTCGTTTTAGAATGGCGAAAAGTTGTGTTGTCCTCCTCCTTTCTGCTTTTAACAATCAGTACTCAACTCACGTAAAGATTAATCGCTTTCTCTCATTACTCATGTGAAATGTCCATCGCAGTTATAATCCTAAATCCAAGGGTTATTCTAATCTTGCCGAGTGAAATTTATCTTAATAATAGAAAAAAATACGGCGTAAGCATCAGTGTAATTATGCGACATAATCTACTATCTACTATAATGTATAATGCAATGTTGTGTGTAGTCTTATGAAAATATAAATGATTTATTTGCACTAGGTTACGTGTACCTTCCTCGTTCGCAAATAATAAAGAAATTTAACTGTGAAATGCCCTTTGTTGCTCAATTCATCATTTGGGAAAAGCAAGCACAATAACTTGATTTCTAGGAAAGTTGACAGTATGAAAATTTATTACAGCTTTTAAATTTATATGATGTTATAATTACGAGCACATCACAATCATTAAATAAATCTTCAGTTCAAAAAACGAACTGCGCACAGAAAAAATTCCTAGTTTTCCATCGCAGCTTCACTGTTAGCCACACTTGGTCCAGCACTATTCTGGCATGATACTTCGTTGAATAACCGGCTTTTAATAATTTGTGTCATCAATCCATGAATAACTTCAATCGTCGTTTTGCACGAATCTTTTGTTGCCTTTGAGAGTTTATCTTCGCCTTTCTTTTCATGAGGATCGTTACCTAATATCATGCCACTTCTTCCAAGCGAGCTCTCGGACTGTTCCAGCTTGTCAGACAAATCAAAAATTTGTCCCGTCGTGTAGTCAGCGTTCTGAAACAAAAGCATTTTGTTTTGTTGATTCTTCACTAAATGGATCTTTTGACGATAAAAAAAATTAGACAGCTACCGTCAGAAGACTAGTTGAGCTAAGAGTGTTGACCCAGTACTTATTCCATAGAGAATCTAACAGCCGTCGATCTAAGGAAGACTTAAAGTAAGTCACATCAAGAGGATAGTAACTTTTACAATGGACACCAAAATCTTCAATCTTGTTTAATGGAATGGTCTGATACTCAGATGGTTCTTCATTTGGAGGTTTGTAACCCTGATAAAATAAACAAAACATGTATTGACTGATAAAAGGGTAAGGCTACTGCTAGACAGAAGCCCATAAAACTCTTCTACAAGAAAAGCCCACGTACCTTAGGGTAAGTTCTAAAAGCTCCGAGGCAAACTTTTCCTGCAGAAATGGTTCTAACGGGATCAACAACAATAGCAACAAACGGCTCCTGGTAGTTTTGATTCAGCATCTGAGTTGAAACATCAATACCTGATAGCCAGCAACCGTATCCTGGATGAGAGTGGTACCAACCAATAGCATTTTCCTGTCGGCCTACCTGTTTAAATTCCAATGCAATAAATTCTTTTGTTCATCTTAAATCGGTAATTTCTCATTAAAATTTATCTTTTAAATCAAGACAAGTGCTAATTCTAGTCCATACCAATTTTGCAGCCTCAATATACGCAGTCATGTACTCATACGCTTGAGCTTGAGCGTTTACACGAGTTTCAGTGCCCTCAACGGGTAAAGCAAAAGAGTCCATCACAAGCATTGTATTACCGTCCACCTACAAACAATCATGATTTAATTAACATTTTGATTCACAGTTCGCTAACTGTACACTTGCTTTCCTCTGATATTAACTTTACCTTCCCCAGCAGCAACCCCATAACTTCCAAAGTTCCTCCAGATCTTGCGTGCATAACCATTTTCAACAACGCCAAGGCCGAGATTTTGATATCCTTGAAAAAATGCGGACTGCAATGCAAAGACGTTTCAGAAAAATATGATAAAACATCCAATGGCAAATCTAACTTTGCAAACTTAACGTAATCCTTACTCTCTTTCCCAAGGTTTCGTAGTTAAAATATCCTGTTGCTGCTTCCGGTCATATTTATAGATCTCGTCGATTGTGGAAACGGTATCCACATTGTTGGCCATTTCCCATGTCTTCCTGGCGATCGTTGCTTGCGAGTCTCCTCCCGCAGGTCCAGCCCCATTGCTCCCACTTGCCATCCTAGGATTTCACAATTTGGATTTACAACTTTGGCTAGGTATAAAATGGTATAGTCCTGGTCCTGAGTTACTCAATCCTGACGGAAATACAACAAACAAGTTTTCAATTAATCAAACAATTAATAAATGTAAAAATGAGCCATGCAATGCAAGCGATTCTAGGTCCAATATCCTTTAAAAACCTTACTAATTGTGGCTAAACGTGCCTTGTAAACACGCAAAATTTGATCTACGGACTGAACTGAACAACAAAAACAACCCTGAAAGCGTCAGCAGAAGCCAGAAGCGCTAAGGAAGGAAATACCGAAAATTAAGTTGGGTTTACCTTTTTCTCTTAACTATCTTTTTGTTTTTCCAAAACAACAAGTTCAATTTCAAGAAATCGTTATAATTCCGCAAATTTAGCTGTTCAGATTCAGAAACTGAGAGTTGATAAAATTTGGGAAAGTTTTACTCCGAAAAAGGAGCTAAAGAATGAGACTTTTATTAGAATTTTATGTGAAAAAAAACGTTAAAAAGGCCTCCACCTTCGATTTTTTTGACGTTTTACGGATTTTATGGACGATTTCTAAAAAAAACCAAATGAAAGGAGATTATTTGCTCAGAAATCACTCAGAAATCCCATAATTAATAATACTAAACTTTTTCTTATTCACTCCCGAATTTCCCGGTAGCCAAGCCAAATGCCCATTTTGTCGGTGTAGCTAGGAAGAACCGGCCAAATAAAAACCGTTCTTTACCAAAATTCTAGTGAAGAAAGCTTCAATTCCATCCAGGATAAAGCTGTTCTTTTTTATTTAACATCGAGATATATATGACGTGAAGAAGATGTTTTGAGGGATATTTAACATGGGAGAGATACCCCTTGTAACATGGAAAGGATAGGCGTGCGGCGCGGCATAATTAACGAGGGCGGTATATGGGTGATGATATAGGGTATTTTATTGAATAGTAAGTCTCCCTTTGGATTAGTTGCCTTTGATAACCCTTATTAAAGCTGTATTTATGATTAGGCTTTTGACCCTTGCCCTTAAAAACTAAAACAATTATAAATAGGCCCAAGCTTTATTCTAGGAAAGCTTGCATTTGCATGTACCCTGAATGAAACCGACTATAAGTCGCCCTTTGCGATAAGTCGCTCTTATGCCCTTAAGTAAGTCGTACAATTTTGAAATAAATAAAATGACTCGTCTGTAAGTCGTCCTTGACTATAAGTCGCATCGCATGCACTATTCTGTAGTATGTAGTACTTTTTTTGTAGTTTGCAGTTTGTAGTAATATCATGGAGTAGTTGCCTTATTCACGCCAAGTCTGAAACTACCGGAATCGATTATGTTTTGATAGAATCAATAAGAATCGAGAATGCAAGAATCATTTTAAAGAGTGTATATTATATGCATGTGTACAACTACCTTAAATGCAGTTAGGTTAAATTTTAGTGATCATTTCATTTCTGTGGCTATTTAAAACTGATAGTTTATCGAAATTCGGTTCCGGTGGGTGTGGTTTTTTGCTAGAATGAAGGAAGGGGAAAGCGGAAACTGGGATTAGCATGGGATATGGAAATGGGAAGCATCCGGTGATGACTGAATGATTGATATGATGACTGACATGATGTGGTGGTATAGCAGTCTGGCAGTGTGGTGTTACCCAAAAACCCAACGATTTATGTATGAATATATAGAAAAACAAATGAACCAAGCAACGTTTTCTGGTACATTCATTGTCTTTATGAATTATTTTGGAATCAAAGGCTAAAGCGATAATGCAAATATGACTGCGGTTTGTTTTGTAGAATCGAAATCTTGGATGATGTTGATTACAAAGTGAGTCAATCTGGAACGCCAAACGTTTCTTTTGCACTGAAGCTAACATGCAAATTGCAATCCATATATCGTTAAGTGTATATTTTAAAAGAACTCGAATTTGGTACATGTTACGGAATAACGACTTTTTTCATTTTATTTCATATTTATTTCAATGTAAAAACTATAGCCACTTAATGTGCTTAATGCACTTTAAAGTTACTTTTTGGATAATTTAACGCACAAAAGTACATACAGTACAAACAAACTATGTTTTTCGAGTCAGAGCCTCTTCGCCATTTTCAGCATGATTTTGCTTTCATTTTAAATGATCATTCAACATATGTACATGCGTAAATACTCAGCAGTTTAGAGTCTTAATACTAGCATTATAATATAATTAGTTCAATTCATCTCAATCATTTTGAATAAAAACATTTCCAGTTTAAATCAATCACAAAATTAGACTTATACTCGACTATTAAACATTCAAAATTCATTCACACGCGTTATCATTTGTAACTTTTACTCTAAGAATACTTTTACATCATACATACACATCTAATAATTCATTCATCAACTACCATTTTAGGAAGTTATTTCCTCTTTAAATCTTCAGTTCTGAATCTTTAAGCGCACAACTAGTATGAATGACGGGTGACTTGAAAAAGGTCCCGGTCACTCTTCCGATTCCATAAGTTCGGGAACGGTTGCAACATTAGATCCGTCGAATTCAACTCGTGTTAATTGTCTTTGTCTAACGGCTTCCCGATTCATAACCTCAGCACGGCAGAGAGGATTTTCAAATATTATCAAAAGACTCGTAGGTATTAAACTTCTTAGGGAAACGCACACAGGACAGTCAGATTTAACGCAATATTTCCAATGAATAAGGATCTGTCTTGACGATGTACAATGAGCCGTTCGGCATCTTCTTCCAACTCTACAAATGTTTAGGTGTTGCAGCGTTCCTTTCATCAGGCCACAAAATGGGACATTACACTGAATAGAATAAGCAAACATGGAAATAAATAAGTGTCCTGTGAAAGCTTTCTTCAGAATACTATTTCATTTCATGTCAAAAAACCGTAAAAGGTTACCGGATGTGGGTCATTCCCGTTGGCAGTGGTAGTGAGATCTCTTCTTCTACAAACAATGGCATGAAGTAGGATAACCAATTGTTTCCTTATAAGCAGTCTTTTCTCTTCGACAGTTCTTTCTGTCATAGGATTGTTGTTTAGGTCAGGACTTGTAACTCGGTCCAGAAGGTGTGAGTCCAGACCTAGAATTTCTGAAGGTGAGTTGTCCTCCAAATCTCTACTAAGCGGACTAGGGGGTAGTGCAGCGTTTCCCAGCGATTCCGAAATACCATAATCCGAGGTTGCCGAAGTGGGGGTGGTGGGACTTGAGATCGAATGGGATTGATGATTTAACTTCCGTAGAATACTTGGAGCAGTCCGAGAGGCAGTTAGTGTACTGCTTGACGTAGCGTTTGTCTTTGTCTTCATTGCCTTTCCTGATTTCTTCTCTATTCTTAATTGTCAGATTGCCACTGCTCCACTTGCATCAATTATTGATTATCTAGAAAGAGTAAGCAACCAAGAATTAGTTACTTAATGCGTGCATAAATGCATTAAAATTACTGTTTTTCGTCCCGTGCTACGCACCCACTAAAACTGACTTTAGTATCTAACTTACGGTTAATTAACGATTATCTGTTGATGAAAACACGATGCAAGTTTAACTTTTTATTGCGTATGACCTGCTTAGCGCAGCAGATAACCTTATCCTATCGTCCTGCTTGCAGACTAAACCGTAGAATTCCATATGGATCGTTTGCTCGTCGAGATATGCGTTACTGAATTATGAAATGCATGAGCAGCATTAGCATTACCATTAGCTTGAAACGCAAATGCAATCACGCAAACGGATGAAACTACATTACTAAGCCTGAGCAAACGTTCACGTAATTTGACTATAGACTGATCGGTTGATATACTTTCTAACGTTCTAACGTTCTAATCTAAATCTGTGGTTCTACTCGATAAGCCTCTAATAAACGCACTTTTTGCAAAGAGAAATAAGAAGTGGATTGGATTTGGAACTTTGGATTGGAACTAAAATCTAACTGCACACACACTAGCTTTTACGCTTAAAATTAAGACCAAGAATGCATATTACTCTTCCAAGTACGAGTGCTCTTGCTCTCATTCACCTCCAAGTTACAATGAAGACGTTTGAACTTTGCATCAAATCAAATGATAAGATCCATCGTTTATCTATTTCAATTTTGTAACTTAACCCGGATACTCCAAAGTCAACCTTACCAATAATGTAATGTTCTTAATTCCTAATCTTTTAAATTGCAGACCTTTCGACTCGAGTGTATTCCGATCAGAAGACAGTGCGGTTGATCAGGTGAACTTTTCTCAAGACTAAGATTAGATTTGCGATAAACTCGCTAAAAATCTACGAGCTATGTATACTATTTCGTAAAGATCAGATTTCAGATATGCAACACTCACCAAAGTTAATCGAAGTTGTTTTTTCTTACTACTTCTCAAAACACGTACATGTACATGTCGGTACCGTGATATATGAACGTGAAGATGAATGAACGCGATAGTAATTTTGGTAGTGCGATCTCTCGTCTTACTTATGTTCAAAGTCCAACAAACCAAGTACAAAATCTACTTTGTTGAACGAAGTGTTTAATGGACTAACTCACTTGAGTACTACAACGGTTGTGAACAGTTCACCGTATGCATCAGTTTTAACCTAAACTCTGTACAATTACGTCATGAATTTAGTCACGCCAGTAGAACGACTATCATTAAACCAAACGTATTAAACAACGATGGAAACATAGGCCTAAAAATGTTATGATGAGTTTTCCAACTTTGAATGAAGGACCAACGCAACGGGGCAGATTTAGTTATATCCAACTGCATAAGAATCGGGTACCAAATATTACTTTAAGAGTTTCTGTAATATACCGGAATGAAATAGACAGAAACTGGGAACGTGAGAAGATCCCCGTCGTAGGTTCCCTAATCTTCTAGAATATAGTAATAGTTTCCCTGCGTTATTACCCTTTTACGCAGCTATACGCACTTTCACAGATGCATTTTAAGGTTTATATGATGCATTCTAAAGTTCCTGTATAGTTGTAGGCTTTAAAGGGTTTCATTCAGGCTAGAAGGTTTAAGTCGGCACGTACATTCTGCAGATGTAGGTGATTAATGCAACATCTGAGAAGGGCCAGGTATCCGCATATGTTTGTGTCGTAGCTAACATGCATTGCATTTCCATTATAATAAAAGGATTTCAGTTTTATCGTACGTTATTGGTTGGTACGCACGGTTTACTTCACACGTTTTACTCAAATATACTCATTAATCTGTACTATAATCATTGATGTCAAGTATGTTTGTCATATTAAAAGTACGAATGCAATATGCAAACTATCCTCTCTAAATTTTTATAATGCGATTTCTACTGGAACACGGTTTTGAAATTGTATTCGTGTACTGTATTACATTCAACAATTTTAAAATAATTGAAATTCGAAAATAAGTATAGCTTTTTTTCTCGGGTAAAAAATCTAACTTTTTCACTTTTATGAAACTTATTTTAAGCAGAATCGTTGAATTAAGATGGTATGAAAAATAAGAAGCAGCAACTCTGTCCCGTGAAAGAAACATTAAAAATAGAAAATAATGACAAATTTTGAAAATAGACCGTTAAGCGGTTTGGATTCAGTTTTAAGTGAATTAGATGAGTTAATGACCATCTCAAGTTTAATCTTTAAGAAAGCTCAGTGAATGATTATGCCGAAGAAAACGTCTTAGAAGAATTAAGAGGTTTTAAAGTAAAATTTGAAAAGATGAGTTGCTACGGAGTGGTAACATTGAAAAAGCGGGTTGACGGAGTGGTAGAATTGAAAAAGCGGGTTGCTAATGAGTGGTAGAATTGTTAAAGATATGCTGCTACGTAGTGGTTAAAAAAACCGAGTTTCTACCGAGCGGTAAAATTGGAAGTGTGGTTGCTAAGGAGTGGTAGGATTGGACAGTGGAGTTGCTACGTAGTGGTTGGATTGGAAGTGTGGTTGCTACGGAGTGGTAGAATAGACAGCAGGGGGTTGCTTACGCAGAGGTAGAATTGGACAGCGAGATTGATGCTAGAGCGGAGTGGTTTATCTTTTTGCCGAGTCGACCACCAATTAATAAACAAAACAAAAGCCTTTGATTAAAAGCATCGGGTCACTTGTAGGCTATAGTAGCCTTTCCTTTAGTTGATTCACTACGATGTTTGTAAATAAAGATGCACACGGCTTGTATTATACGACTTAAAGTTTAGTATATGGTCTGGCTTCACATACATACGAAGGTCTGCACAACAGTTAAAAAAGCAGACGTGCAAGGCATCAGCAGATTCTCAGAGACCAATAGTATGCATTTAATCATTGCCATGCGATGTGATAGTGAGCTCCATGGTCATTCTGTCGTCTGATGTTTTCATTGTACTAAAACAAGAATTTTTAATGGTACTTATTATATGGTCTGTTGTTTGTTTAGTTAAACTAGAACTGATATAGCATTTAGCAATTAAACATCCATATCGTAGCAGTAGTTTGTTTATACTATAATTGAAATTTTGAAATGTCACATTGCATTGGAGTTAAGTAAGTGTCTAGTCCTTAAAAATAGACAAACATAAGCACGATATGAGAAGAAAAAGGGCTATTTTCATATGGATAGATTGGAAAAGTTGACAGGAACCTGAAACGCACCTCCTGCATGAGTCATCCAACGAAAAGTATTTACAACCTTCCTATACAGCAACCAGGACGAATAACGAAATAGAGTTGGTTTGTTATGAACGATATGATGATATTAAACTAAACGAATACCTGCGTGACGTCATTATCAAATACCAAAATGCTATGTTGGGTACTTTTATGACAAGCCATCCGAGAAGGCATACCCGTTCCCCTCGTTTTGGCAAACGTTTACAGAAGCGATTTTGGGTGTTCTCTTTTATCGATCAAATCTGAGGCATCTCGAGAAACGTGAACATTTTAAGGGGACTGGTTTCGTTTCTGAAAAACGTTTGTACTTTAGAAATCGAAGTCATGTTTTATGTAGCGAGCGATATGGAATGCAAAGTTCAAGTAGAGGGATCCCTTGTCATTTTTATAGTTAAGGCTTTGTCTGCTCTGCATACAATTTATAGCATGACAACGGTACCGGTGCCACCTAATCTGATTAAAATGTGTAAATGCCTCTTGAAATAAAATCAATAAAACTTTCAAGGGTCAGAGAATCAGAGGCAAGGGCTAGCAGCAGGCAGAAACGTCAAACCGTAACGAAACACTGCAATAAATACGATTCAAAGTAAGTTAAGAGATGGAAATATATAAGCGAAGATTGAGTCAACTTGGCTCGAGCTAGTTGATAAAGCAAAAACGATTTGAATCTGTTTGGTTTATGACTCGTGGGGGTTTAAACGTTATTTTATATTTACAATACACTTAGATAAAATTAGCTGTAATGATACTTTTAACTGCTTACTTTACTATTCACTTCGTCGTCGTCAAAAAGTATACTAAATCTTGATTGCATGCAGTAAAATAAATTGTGCTGACGAAATACTATGCAGAAATTATTAATTAAAAACCAGCATTACATGACTAGGGGACATTTTTATGCATTTAAAATTATTGTAAAGATAGCAAGGGTTTGAGTTAGAAAGAATGAAATTCTTTTGCACAATAGCGCACACAATAAGCGGAAGAACGCGTTTTTGGTTAGTATGTATGTACGTGAGAAATCGCTCGTTCTAAATCTTGAGGCTTTTTTATGAGCTTGGTTTTATAAATCCCATTCGATCCCCATCCCCATCCAAATATAAGTTTAACCCGTCTAGTGAGTACTAAGCATCTAAATCTGTGTTACTAAAAACTTACTAGACTTACTTATAGGGGAGGATGAGAAGGATTAAAAAATGTTACTTCAAACGTTTGCAGAGCTTATTTTCACAGATCTGCAGATCGTTAAAATCATTCTCATTATACTTTCCTTAATTCAAAGATTTCCAACGAAGAAGCTTGTTGCTGTCTTCCAAACCTTCAATCAGTGTCGACAGAAGAGTGGATTTTTATACTATACTTTCGAAATTTTTCATATTTTTGCTTTAAACTGGACAATATACAATGTGTTCTTTAGAAAAGAATGACATGAATTTAAAGGAGGCTTCCAATGTTCTTGAAAAGATAATGTATAATACAGTCGTTAGCGATTATCATGATTTTTAAGCTAAAATCTTTTAAAACTCAGGGAACTATATGTCTAGCAACAACTTGAATACCGGCCCAAGTTTCTTCTGCTGTAGGTATAATTTGATTAGGTGGAAGAACAAATCCATAATTTCCTGTGTCCCGGAGCTCAATGGTGTAGACATATTTGAAACCTCCTTGACCTTTGGCCCAGTCTCGGCTGGTTCCTGAGGATGTGTCTGTAAAATTTGCAAAGTTATATATGAATAGCCGACTCAAACTTTAAGATTGCGTATAACTGAAGTGAGGTGACAAAAGGGAATCCAGTCTCTTACACAAAATCTGAGCCGCATTTCCAGTTATGTAGGTTGTGTTATGTACAGAGGTTAAAGCATTTACTGCCACATCTGATAAATTTTTCTATACATAAAATGAAATAATTGGGAGATAAATACTGTAAAACTGACCCGGAATGTTATTGAATAAAGGGAAAGTCATTCATGACTAATTGGTTACCAATTCATCAAAATCGACAGGAAGTTCTGTAGCAGAATATCCATAGGGAGTCATCCATAGCTGTAGTTAAAGAAAACTTATTTTTCTGAGACTTTCATTGATATTAGTCTGGATAGAAGGTTTCTCTTGGGTATATAGTGAATGATTTTAAACTTTTTAATGTCTAACCTACCTGACTATAGCTATGCAGCGTGATAAAAACAGTCCAGTTAATGGATGCAGACTTCGAAAAAATATATTCTTGCAGCGATCGAGACTCTGGTTCAGAGAAAGCGTTTGGACCTTGGTACGTTAGGCTACAAGGATTGGTACTGCTACCAGCCTCTTCACCCCAGTGGAAACCAAAGTTCCGGTTGCAATCAACACCAAGGCAGTTTCCAGTGTAGTTAAAATAATTGGATCGGGTTTTTCGCCAAAGTCGGTCGGAAACATGAGAAAATTCGTAGCCGTCTGGATTTATCATTGGAATAACATAGAAGTCCACAGAGTTTAGAATGTCTGCATATTTCTGTGTGTTGTTCACTAACTCATTTACGATGTAAGTAGCTACAGCGGTGGATATCCATTCTCTGGCATGAATAGCTAAGAAACAACGGTAGAACAGCATCAAATTCCATAAGTCAGTCTCATTCAATGCCATAATTTTGACAAAGCTGCCTGCATAAGTTAGTTATGAATTCCCTACTAGCGTCAATGTAAAAGGCCGGTCGTGAGGGTGTTAAACTGGCATTTGAATTGGTTGAAATTTTGAAAATTCGTAGAGACCTTCCTTCAGTGCTGTATCCATACGTTTCGGTAGACACTAGGCCAGGCTGGGACGTTACCAAACTGTCCAGCCAAGTGTAGATCTATTGTAAGATAATAGCATTTACTTCATTTCATTTTTGGTCCAAGACGAGCTAATTTACTATAGATTTCTATCCAGCCCAGTGAATGGCATGTCAAAATTACAAAAATTTAATTAAAAATTGCCCCATCACTTTTGGCCCTCTACTATATAGCTCATTCTTACCTCAGAGAGACGATGATAAGTGTCCCAGCTCATGCCAGGGTTTTGTCGTGTACCCAAAATCCTCTTTTCAGTAGCAATTAACCTTGGATAATTTTAAAACAATTGACAGACGTATAAATGAGATATAAAATTGGCAATTTCTTTCCTTACTCTTCCACGTCAGGTATCATAACCTCGGTCTCCATACCCAAATCCTGAAGTCGTTTCTCTACTTGTGCATGTTGTTCAGGAGAAAGCATTAAATCGGCAAACTTTCCAAGTTGACTTGGTCTCATCCAGAAGTCATAGCCGTTGTTCTCTAGAGACTTGAGAGCCTTAAAATGCTCTTCCATTGTTGGCAGGACGCGGAGGACTTTGTATCTAGAATGCAGATAAAAACCATTAAAAGTTTTAAGATCGCTCCTACTTAAAGCATCCTACTCCTACACTTCACTCTCCAATCGTTAAGGGATGCATCAAGTGGCATGACGCGTGTTTTTGTGGTAGAATTTTACATACCCATTATAGCTTTTTAGGTTTGCTTGTGCTGCAATGCAAAATATTGCTAGAACAGTCACCGTTGCTCGGATCATCATCTTACAAGTTTACAGCTTTCTTGTATGAAATGCAAACTAAATATGACCTCAATTATAAAAAAAAACAATTTAATTACAACCAGTCATGGAACATGGACAACACGGGTGCAAACCTGCTCTGTCGATATTGATGAGATAAAATTGCCATTCATAATTCAATCAAAAGTTAAACTGATAAAATTCGTTTATTTGGATTAGATCCATAACTGAAACTGAACGTTTGGATACGCATGGAAATTTTGGTGCATGGAAATACCATATAGCAAGTCAATCAAAAGCAGTAGGTTAGCAAAACGGCGAGATCTTTTTATTTTATGTGGCATTGTAATAATATTGTGTAATTGTATCCTCAATCAGTTGACAACGTTTCACTCAAAAACCTCATTGACAAATGATATCAGATAGAATCCCACCCATTTGTACTCGCGTATTATGCACATGAAATATGAAATATCAGGTTTCGTTTTTAAATATTTTTGAACACGCTGCGATAACCTAATCTGATATCATTAGAACTGTCATACATTAAAGGCTGAAAGGCTGTTATATGGGCAAATACACCAGAAACACTAATAAACTATGAACGCATCGCTCAGGTTCAGGTCTATTAATTGTTCGAAACCTTGCCAAATAAGCTCCCTGTAGTGGGTTCTGCTAGCTGCACTCGGAGCGTCTGCAACCGGTTCCCTTTTCTCCAATTTGTGCCAATCATTCCATTTTAACATATTTATTCATCTATATTCATTTTCAAACATGCTTGGTGGCATAATGATAAACGTGTGTCCTTCTCATGTCATAAGGAAAGAAAATATTATAAAGCATTTTGACATGATAAAAAGAAGTCAAGTTTCTATTCTGCTATATGCTTATTCATTGTGTTTTTCAATGTCAACATGAAAGTCCTCTATTTTTCCAAACCATACAGCATGCAGCATCCATCGACCTAACTGTTCTGTACTAAATTTTTTGATGTCATTCGGTTGATAGATATTCTTAAGTAATGATCGCCTGAATGTATGAAAACTCTTTCACATTCGCAAATTCATGCAATATTCAGCAATTCTTATATTCCTGATCCTGGGTAAAAGTTTAAAATTATTTCAATTTAACAACACAAATCAGTAAAATTGCTTAAAGTTTTGAGACTTTTAAAAACTCATATTTATTCAAAACCGGATTTCACTTTTTGTAAATTTTCCAATTTATTCCATCAAGTTTATGTCTCACACCTTAGGATATTTTTTTAAATATTGTATTGCCAAAGGATGAGCAGTTTCACTAACTGCTGCAACAACCAAAAAGGCTGCAGGTAGTCAACGTTAAAAAAGCTAAGAAGAGTTACAAGGTTGTGAGTTGAGTTATGCAATTTTGAAACTTTTAACATGCGAATGAAGAAAAAAGCAAACTTTGAATGATATCGATGAACAAAAAAATCTTGAAAAAAGTGTGGCATATGAACTCAAATGATAAAAAAATACATGAATCAGGCTACTTTCCATGAAGCATATTTGACTCAGGAGAACTCTCTGGTAAAGCATATAGCATGTTTTTTACCCGTTGATTGCAAATAAGATTTAACATTCTTCTTCTAAGAACCAAGGAAATATCAATTATTTATCAC
This sequence comes from Hydroisotoma schaefferi, assembly GCA_034682405.1. NCBI lineage: Eukaryota > Metazoa > Arthropoda > Collembola > Entomobryomorpha > Isotomidae > Hydroisotoma > Hydroisotoma schaefferi. Next base: position 11,304 of record JAQFZX010001353.1, on the reverse strand, counting down.
AACATACCGTCTTTCCGGAAATTACCCCCCGGGGGAGTTATTTTTCAAAAGTTAAAATTGAAAAACCGTTTAACATGGGCAAAATAGGGCGAATTTAAATTTTTAACATGAAAAGGTAGGGGAAGTTTTATTCCGAGGGGGGGGGGGGAGTAATTTCTGGAAGTATGGTCTATTGTTCTATAGTTATTAAAATATAAAAGGTAGAAGGTGATGAAGTAGTAGGATGCTCGCACTTAGTACTTTTATCAGGCCGCAGTTGCCGTAGCCTTTTATTGCAAAACTTCTAACCTTTCCATATTAAAATCTTACGCATGTTAGGCATTTTTAATTGTTCCTTCGAAGCATTAGTTTACCAGGGGGTATTAATTCCGGAAATACGCTATCTAGCTAATTATTCCTAAACCATTGATAACCCAATGTATTGATCATCTAAATATATTTAGGGTACCCGACAGTTGAGAGTAGTAGGTCAATTTATCGTGACCAAATCGATAGTGTAAGAGACAAAGAAACATTTCAAATGATCAACAAAGCATAAGTAGACGAACGGGTACCCGGTTCATTTCTTGAAAATACCCAGCAAATACCCGGTTAGATCCCCGAATACTTTTATACACCCAGCAATAACCATTACCATTGCCCAGTGGGACTTGGACACTAATTGGGCTGAAGAATCCATGTTTGGTTCTTCAGCCTAACTAACGGGGGTACCCGAACCCGATAGATACCCGTTTCAAAATGTACTGCCCACTCACCTCAACCATTAGCCTAACTAGTTGGACACGGGTACCCGATGGATTGATGGATACCCGTTTCAAAATTTACTGCAATTAACATGCATTTCGGGCATTCCGTTCTAGAGCGCCAATAATGCAGACCAATAGTGGCTTTTTAGCCCGTGGATTTCTATCATGGTTTCTCTTTCTCTCTCTCATTTTTAATTCCTCAATTTCTTCCATACTCTTTTGGGTGCTTGTGCACGTATTTTTAGCTACTTTTACCTTGTTTTTAATTGTTCACATTTAAATTTAAAATTAATTTTATTTCCGTCCAATACTGCAATCTGCGTGCGACCTACCGTGATATTTGGGCAAGGAAAGGGTCCAGCAACAGCTACACACAACCTACTTACGGTTAATTTAATGAATAATTTGGCATTTCACATCGCAATGTTTTTGTATGTATAATGCAGCATGCTTTAATTCTTAGGTTTTAGAGGAAGTGCAAGGGGAGTATCATCCACCAGTCGACTGAGTTTCGAAAAGTATATTATTAATTTAAGAAACTGAACCGTTTCGGACTATATCGTGTTTGATTCACCGATTATAATTGGGTACGCGTTGAACCCTTGAGTGATTATGATGGTGGTATGTCTTTAGTCTGTCTCTGTATTGATTATACTACCGTATATACTCGAATAGGGTCCCGGGACAGTAATTAATTGTATAGTTTTTTGGGGGTCAAATTTAACATACAATTCAAAGAGGCTTATCGGGTTTTTAATGTTAATTAAGGGGGGACACTACTCGAGAGGGGACACTACTCGAGAGGGGACACTGTTCGGGGGGAGGGCACTATTCGAGTATATACGGTAATTGCATTAATTATTTTTCTGTTGCTTTTGATAATAAATTCCAATACTTTCCTTAAACGTAGCCCAACCGGTTTGTTTGGGTTGCTGTTGACCGTAGACGTGGAGTTGAATACGCAGCAATTAATGGACCCAGTAACTTCTCAAATGGTCCACTTCCTGTTGCAAACTTCGGTCGGTTCATTCGGTCTACGCCTAGACAAACTCCACGCCCAGTATTTTTATCGCCTAATAGAAATCCTAGCTACCAGGATGTTAATGAGAATGGGCATGAGAATGCTTATGTTGGACAGCCCCCACTTCAAGGGTATTCTTCTGCTTTTGAAGCGTTTGCTGCTGCAGATGCTGAAAGAATTTGCGTCACACCAATATCGCGTGCAACGTCGACAGATGAAGTTAGCCATCGTCTGACTCTGACTCAGCAAAATGGGGAACCTAGACGAGGTCTTCTTGCTGCCACTGTGTTGGGATTAACACCAGCTTCTTCTAAGGAACGGCTTCAAAATGGAGAGACTCGAGGTCTTCTTGCTGCAGCGGTGTTGGGTTTAACACCTACAAAGGATTCTGCTTCTACGGACCGGCTTCACTACAGAGAGACTAGCGTAGGTTTGAAAAATGAACAACACGCGAATAATGACCAGCAAATTCCGGAGCCGGAAGAAGAGAACGTTGATATTGATACCTTGAGGAAGGACTATGAAAAGCTGAAAGAAGGTGTACGAAGTTTTTATGAAAGAATTGAAGAACTAACATGTCTGCGTAGGCGAATTCATGAGTTGACGCGAGAAATAGTTTTGATAGTGGAACCAAAATGAACTGAAAATTGGTTTAAATTGTGTATGCTTTAATTTTTTGGCTATTTGATCTTTAAGTCCCCATTTCAATGGATGTTTTACCCGTAGTGACCCGTAAGTCCATTTTTATGTACCCCAAAAACCAATGGCTCCAATATCCTTTGCTCAAGTGTTGTTCTGATCCAAATTTTATGGTAAATATAATAATGCAAATTAATATGTACACTTCTAAACTGCTATTATTTTGCATTCAAATGGTTGTAAAACTATTGCGTTAGTTATTTATTTCAGTAACGTTTTACAGTGAATTTAGTATAGCCTGCCAGTTTTTACGATTTTTCAGTGTCGCTTTGCTTGGCCAGGCTATTATTGGTAAGAGTTGAGATTCAAATTGTCCTCTGGAGTTAGAGTTTTTCCAATCTGTAGAGAAATTGCTGGAACTCCTCCAAATTCATTGCAAGTGTCTATCTGTCCAATGACTCGTGAAGCGTAAAGGATTCGTTGGAGTTTTGATGGGTAATGCTGGAGGGCTGTTTTGATAACGTCGTCCTCTTTGTCAGATTCAGCCGGGGTGGGAGCGTCATTTTTGCTGATCTCTTCTTTTCCGATAACATTTGAACTTTTAGATGCGTTGCATAAGCCCGCAAAGAAAGCCCTTTAAAAATATTTCAGCAAAATTCATTTTTAAAGTTGCTTTTCTGAGTATTCCAAATCGTAATTAACTACATTATGTTCGATTTTCGATTCCTTACGTCAACTTGCTGATCACACCCGATGGCCTTTTGATAAAGATATCTTCCTCCCCATCGCCAGCTTCCTTTTCATTTGCGAACGAGAACCCGATGATAACCAATTGATTGAGATTTCTGGCCCGCAAAAGCGTGCTTAGAACAGATCCAGTAACCCCGTCTGGTGTTGAATTTATCTCATCAATCGCAATCAGATCGCTATTAGACGTTTGAATAAGGCTAAGGCTACTTAAATGTGGTAGGTATGCCAGATTCTTAATTTCTTCTCGAGAAATCCGGATCCCAGATATGTATAGGCTGGTTAAAGTTTGAGGTAGAAGTTGCAAATTAAAGAGCCGGAATCGTTTTGACACATCGTCAGTTTTGTCACATTTTATGAAGAGTACTTTAAGTCTCGTCAAGGGATGAATTATCGCTCCATCGACATTGTAGTCGTTCCAGTTGCTGGGTGGAGGCGTGCCCTCATCTGGAAAGAGTTTTTGCAGCGCCTCATCTCCATGCAAGGTCAACATGAGCGTTTCCATTTTAGAATTCTCCTGACATATAGAGACAAATTCCCTTCTCATCCACTGCCAGGGGTTCCTCGCGTCGCAAATCCACCCTAATGACTTCAAGTCCCTTTGCTCTCGGAGGTACTTACGCCAAACGTCAAGGGACTGGTCAACGTGCTGGAAACTGCAAGCCGTCTTCTCAGACCCATCGGGATGAGCCCTAGCTGACGTGGGGAACTTTGGCCAAAATATCATCTCCTCTAGCAATGGGAACCTCGAGCCCTCTCGAAAAAGATGCCTTGTTTTCTCCATAATTGTTAGTGGAATGGCCCAGAAAGTCTTCAATGTTGCTGAATGTCGCTGCATAAAATCTATCATTGGTTGATTCCAGTAGCAAAATCCGTCTTCTTCAATTTCCTCGTCCCACTCGACCAAATCTTGTATATCCATTAGTTCCAACTTGGGGCAGTACAGGGTTTGAATCATATACCATAGGTTTTTGGCAATTCGGGGCTTGAGTTCACGGAAGTGGTCTACGTGATAGTTAAAGTACATATCTTGCAGCTTCGCGTCAGGACCTTTGACTGCTGCAATTGCTTCAACCCTTATTATCAAGGTTTTCACATTAGGCAAGGTGATAAGCTCAAGATCGGCTGCTTTAGCGGGTGTGGCATATCCAGGACAGATTGAAACCTCGTTGAAGAAGCTTCCGTGGAATTCCAGCTTAGTGAAGAATAACCCTTTGGTTAAAATGTGACGGAACATTCTTTCATCGATGTATTCATGTTTCGAATGAGTTTTGAAATTTTTCCGGGCTACATAATCCGTTCTGTTCCCTGATCCACTGTTATCGACCTGTCGAAAACTCTGGCTAGTAACTGCAAATCCTATTCGTTCCTTCGGATCCTCAGGACTTTCGCAGTAAAGACTTAATCTGACACTCCATCCTGGCTGCACGGGATTGTCTAACCAGACCAAGCATAGTGAGGATTTTTCCCATGAGAGCTTCTTTGCTTCCAGTGCCAGGTCCTGGACATAGATATATTTTGAGATAAGGTACATGGCGAATAGTATAGTGTATTTTGAAATGTCCTGAACATAAAACATGACTTTGCTAATTTCATACGTTACATGTACACACAAAGTTAAAGAAAGTGCCCTTTTAGCAAAATATTGGGTAAATCAAATGTAGTTTTACCTCTGAATTGGCATTTTCTGAGGCATTGGAATCACAGTTTTCAGTCTGGTTGTCATTAATGTCTTCGGTAGACAACATGTCCGTGCCTGAGTTGTTTGAGTCGGTCATTCTATAAGGAAAAATTATTGTACAAACACAGAAAGCTTTTGGGACTAGATTTTATAGCCCTACCAGCATCGGTAATATAGTTTAATCATTCCTTTATACCTTTTCAACTTCACCGGAAGAGGAATCACAGTTGGCTTTTTTCTCTGGTCAGAAAAGGTTCTAGAGACTATGTAGAGTAGAGACTATATCGACTTTTGTAACGATCAATGAATTAAAACTAAAACGAGCTGAACCCTCTGAAATGAAACAGTATAGAATGCAACTTTAATCCCTAATTTTACCCATTGGTGAACGACTCCAAGGAAATTAATTAGGGTATGAATAATTTGTATATCTTTTACTACCTCAGGTTCAAGTTAGCAAAACTCAGAAGGCAGAACTCGAGTCCACTCAAGAGAGACAAAGTACCTTTCCTGTTCAGCTTTATGGCACATTTTAATCCACCTGAGCGAAATTAGAATCCTGATCTTCGATCTTAGCTTTACAATTCCATTTCAGGCTGTCCAATTTCCATCCTCCAGACTATAAGTGGGTGGAATAAGGGATGTTCATGAATAAAATGCAAACAAAGCTATTCAACTAGCAATAATTAAATAGATTGGATATGCTATTTAGCAGTCTCGACCCGAGTTCCTGGAATTTCTTATGATCATTGAGCCATGTTTGTAGCTTGTAAGTTCATGTGGAGCCATGGAAATATTTCCGGGAAGCTTTTTATTGTGGACTTCCCATTGGTTGAAGCGTATACGAAGGGGTCTCTTGTTCTTGATCATTTTTAAAATAATACCAAATCTCTCTTAATCAAAGAGGTAGATAGATAGAGAGACATGCAATGTAACGGTCCCGAAAAGCTTAAAGGTATGTGTCAAATTTCAGATTTCGAGTTTAGCTTTCTCTGCATCAGCAATTCACGTTTACGGTTCAAGTTACTTGCCCAGGCTGGGTTTTAACTTTCTCGGTGCACGAATTATTCCAATTCCGTATATTTACAGCCGAAGAGGAGATACGCGTGGGTTTCTCTGGGCAAACAACTATTAAAAATAATTCTAGTCGTCAGGTACAGGTCTCCCATTCCCTGCATGCTATTTACTTGAACGAATTTAATGAATTATTTGACGTCATCTAAGACAGGAGCCCTTATTACAGTTCAATAGTTCATAAAAGCAGTCACTTAATTACTTCATTGGTACGAATGCTTCATAGCTTAATTACTGAAATAATACAGTCAAATGAAACAAAATCCTTGCATCAATTTCACGCTAGCTTACCCATACCCTTAGTCCCTTACACAAATCCAACATGCTTGTCCGTCATTGTCATTACACTACCAAATTATGAATACTTGGCAAATCTAACTTTTAATGAGCAGGCAATACCGTATTTAAAGTAATGAAATTGAAATGAGGTTAATTAAGCCTAACTCTTTTCACTGACTGTAAGATTAGTTGCATATACGGTACAGGATACCTAACGTGATATTTTCTTTTAATTACCCTCAAACTAAACATCGCACATATTCTGCATGACATGTTCTAATGATTAATTCATTTTTTGGAATTAGTGAAATACGAATTATGAAGGTTGTTTTTTTCTGACCAATACTAAAGACAAACCTATGTAATTCTTATGGATATCATACCTAAGTAAAGCCTCTTTTCGTTATCAGGCTTTCAGAATTCATACAATCAATCTCCCTTCCTTGTTCTTTTTTGTGTGATTATTGAATCGAAGAGCTGATATTGCAAATTGCTAAGAATACATTTAGCAAGAATCATTCATCTCAAAACCAACAAAAAGGAAGTCCTCGTCAGAAGTTATTAACAATCTTATAAAAAGCTTCTCAATTCCCTTTGAAATTAAAGAAAACCCCTGGTTATAGTTCCAAGCAGAGTTTTTTGTCATACTTACTTTAAATTGATACAATTTCTGTGAAACTCTTTCTTCAGCTTTTCCATTTGCAAGTCAAGCAACAGAATAAATAATAATAACTGTTTTTTTTCTGGGTAAAAGTCTAAATGGAAAATATTTTGTATTCCAATTCTTCAAAAGGAAAACGCTAAAAAGTTAAACATAAACGTTTAAGAACATGAAATATAAAGCATGGCCCGGAGAAAGTTATGACATTTCGTGTCCTACTTCTTGATTTACCTTTGATGTTTTGAAAGTGGAACAAACAGGTAAATAAAATAAATGAAGAAATAACATGAAATAGTTTAAGGTTTACAGACACTAAAAAAGGGTCTCAAGTGGTTTTACTTTAACGGCATTAAATTTTTTAGACGGGAATCCTCGTGGAGAAAGTATCATAAAAAAGAGCCAACTTAAGATCGGAAACACGGATGTAAATGTCTCCATAATGTTAAGTTACAGCATTTTACGAGCAACATCAACATGCTAAATACCGGAAGAATATGCATACGTTTTAGTTTTATTTTAAGCTTTTTTTTACAACTTTATTCCAAAGAACGTGAGATAACTATTTCGCTCATTTACTATAGCACCTTCTTCGGATGGAAATACATTTTGATAATTTGAAATCGATAAATAAATAAAAGAAATACGTCCACTTCGTTCGTCTACCTCGAAATGCTGACAAAAAGTCTAAGTGAAAGTAAAAAAGTTCCCTATCTAATTTAAGCTCTAAGAGTGCCCATGATTTTGGCATGCACTTTTGGTAAATTTATGAAGTTAAATACTATACATTTAGCTAAACTTTCGAATAAAAAACTATTTTCTTCTAACTATGTTGCTTTAAAAAGGAAGGGGTTGAAAGTTGAGCTTGCTTTCTCTTCTTACACGCTTTCTCTCACCTCAGTTAAGTCCTAAAAATCCAAGGACCATGCGATTCGGAGACATAGCAAAACCCGGATTTTAAATAACAAATAAATTACAATAAAAAATCAAAAAGTACAAAATTTAAAGCCTGTCTCTCACACTAATTCGAATTTTAAAACGAAACTCTATACTTTCTCCTACTTAACTTCCCAGGATAGGCTACTAATAATTTATTCTGTTTTAAGGGTCAAAAACATCCAATTAATTAGAGCTTTTAAAGGGGTTATCAGACAGAGGGCTACTATTAAGAGGGGTCACTATTCGAGGATATGCGGTAAAGAGCCAAAAAAGTAACTTCAGGTTGCCTGTCAGTTCTAGACGGAACGGACTGATTGGTACATCAGAAGTTAGGGTTTTTCGGATGCATACTGTCTGGCATAAATCTGGCAAATTGTTACATATTCTGAATTTTGGCATCCGATTTTGCACACCCGAATTCGGGTTTTACCAAACAGTGAGTAGGAGAGTTCAGTTGTTAGTGTGATGCAGGCGTGAATAGAGATCCGTTTCGGGGAGTTCGGAGCAAAGGCTTTTTATGGCGCATTTTTCCATTTAACACCTTAAAACACACCAGGTTTTTTTACAAAAAACAAACCAGTAAATAATCCTTAAAAAAAGTGGACTTTTTTACTCAAAATTTCAACGATTGGACTCGACTTTGGTTGATATTTCAGGATATTTTGACCACTCATCTTGTTCCTGACGCTTATCAAAGGTTGGTTAACAATTTGTAAAACTCTCAAGCTTTTTAGGGTGATTTTAAGCCAACTTGACCCTCCTATTTATTTTATTTAATTTAAATAATGTCCACGTAAACATTGCATTCTGCTTGTATCTAAAACTAAAACTGTGAAGGTAATTAATTAATAATGCTGATCAAGAGCAAGACACGGAACTTTAGAGCAGAGCAGGTTTTTTTTAATTCCTTTTCAATCATGCTTTATTTATTACTTTCACTCTCAGTTTTATTGGGTTTTTTTAGTACAAGAGTTAGAGTAGAATGACCGCATGACGTTAATTAATTAAAAGTCCCGTTTCATATAAGATTATCCTGTCAAATTATTATTCATTTATTTACAATTTTTGAAGCCGGTTCTGGGTTCTTGACAAATGTGGATCAATTAATTCAACGAATTTAAATAAATTAATCTGGGCATTCTGTTTGGCAAGAATCAGACGGATTATGTATTTGAGTCTAGAATCTAGAGGGACATTAAAAGGATTTACGTTAATTTGATTGATATATTTTAAAAAAAAATCATTGTCAAGTACTTTTGGCTGACAGCTCAGCTCATTTAAAGTGATAAATTATCAGTAATTAGCTGTAAGAAAACTTGTAATTCAAGTGTAAACTCAGCCTTTGTTTTAAAAGGAGGGTAACTTTTAACTAGAACGGTCACTTGTAATTTGTTCGATAAGCCAAGCCTTTCAGTTTCATCATACATCATTCCTGAATCCTGACTATCCTACCTAGTTTATTTTAGATTGAGTATTTTGCGGTTTGAGGTTTGTTGTCTAGTCTAGTTGTCTAGTGCTTATAGTCTTCAATGTAATTAATAATGTGGTCAATTTTATTTTGTAAACATTAGTTGCAAAAAGTCTATTAAATGGATGATTTTGTCAAATTACAGGCAACAGAAAGGAGGGACGGTCATGCCATGTCAGTGACGAAGGGGAGTATCTGCTGATCTCTCATTTTTCGTCACCTCTTTCTGCCTATGACGGGCGACAGTTACAACTCTTGTAATAACTTGTTCACCGGATTGATCCTTGTCTTGTCTACTTTTCTGAAACTCACTGGGTAAGAAATATCTCCTTGTTGGCTTTTTCTTTCGGGTGAAGTGAAAGTACAATTTTTATCAGGGTTGGTTTGTTTGAATATTACTTTTCCATGGACTTACGTGGTCTGGGCGTCTTTGTCTTGTCTAGTTTGGTTATTAAAAGTTAGTTGCATGTTATGTTAGCAAATTGAAATTATTGATCGCTGCGTTTATTAAACCCATATTTAGTATGCGTAACGTAAAGTTTTTTTCTCCGGACATGAAGAATAATTACTACTATGAGAAATAAAAGGGAAGATAAGGGTTATTGGGGAACGTTAAATGTAGTTTTCTGTACGAATATGTTTTCATAGTGTTTTTGCTTTCTGCGTACTGGTCCAAAGTACATTTGAAGAAGGGATGAAGTTTCAATGTAAATTTTGAATCTGTTGTATGATTTAGTATGGATGGTTGGTAGTTCACGTTAGTTATTTTATTATAAACTAAGTGTATAGGTTCGGTTGGTCGTAGGTCCGTGAATCCAGCCAGACCACAGAAGGTAAGTTAATTTGCACCTCTGTTCCAAAAGATCGTATGTGAAAGGAAGATCGATTTGTGCAGAAAGGTGTGAATTGTTTCCATTTCTCTAGACAGGGAAACGAACGATGTGATCCAAGGTGAAAATTCAATTTACTTTGCTCCAGTAACCTTACTGGAGCAGCATATATAGTTGCAATTTTTTTCGGGTAGCATATTAAGGCTTTGAGATTGGTGGTTACAAGTACAACTAACCCACGCAATCAGGTCGGTTGGATTAGATGTTTCTCACCTCTGGAGTCTGGAATGGAGAGAGTTATTTTCTCTTATAAAATAATTCACAGAAGGCCCAAGGTCCCTTCCATTCAATTGAATAACTTACTTGATCCCATTACTACCACCATGCATTTGATAGGGGGTGTCCTTACGTCAACGATTTTATTTCATTGTGCTCAGCAAATGTGAAGCCTTATAAGTTCGTGATTATTTAAATGTAAACGTAAAAAAGCAACAGCATAATAATGATAAAATTGAGGTTCCTCAGCTTTAGAGGTCCCTAGACGGCACTTTAGAAATCACTCGACTCGGGCGTAGTTATTTATCAAGTTGAGAGTATGTACGCATAAAATTCACGATTATATGATCGCAAATTTATGATTTAGATTGGCTATGATTAACTTGGTGCTTAGTAAAGATTTCCAAATTTGAAAACGAATGTTCACTGCATAAAAATTATATCAATGTGAGAAGCTGCAGGAACTGGGCAGAACCAAACCAATGCTATTCTACCTACTTTCCTACCCAAACTCAACCCATTAAGATTTGCATTAAGCATATATTGAAATTGAAAGTTCAGTGGAAACCTCCGTAAATCTTCCGCTATCGTTAATGTAACAAGGGAAATACTATTCAGGTATCAGTATCAGTGGTACGAATTTGATTTAGAATTAGAATAGGGTTAGAACTAAACAAGCAATTCAATTTTGGTTTACTATCCTTCCTGTTATTTTTCGAGCATAGCAATAGCATCTGAAAGAAACAACTAGGACTAACTACCGTATGTTACCAGCTAGCTCCAGAATTGCAACCTGCAAAAGAGATGAATTTTCTAACTCTTATCGACCATCCATCGTCATCCATCGTAGCACATCACCAGACCAAAACCGGTTGTAGGTCGAAAGTGCGAAAACGCAAAGTTCGAACGCCTAAAGTTCGATTTTTTTTGTGCGAAAGGCCTTTAT